>DVQG01001084.1:0-11770 GCA_018231605.1 Papilio ambrax
GACATCTTAGGCAACAAAGAAGTGTGTGTTTACGCTTTATTATATTAGTATAGATTTATAGATAAATATTTTCTAGCTGTATATACTTATTGGATAACAATAATATCGCAAGAACTATAAATCGCACGAAGTGAATCGTGAGTAATACTATTGAATTGTTAGATCTAACTCTATAGTATTCGGACAATAGACATTCTTGTAGTTCTCATAGAGAAGTTATAGAGGAAGCGGCAAGTAAGTTAGAACTCTAACGAAACGAGTATGCGACAAAGTCAGTAACTATAATTGCTAAAAATCTATCAGATTATTAAAATAGTCGATTGTTTTGACGATATTTTTAAATCCATTAATACTATCTTATTTTTATTTCTTGTTTTTTAGATTTTTTTCGTATTTGTTTTCAAATGAATTCGTTTTACGTTCGAATTAGTAGTTAGGTCTAGAAAATATTACCAGCCTTTATATATTAATGTGACCTTGCAGGAAATTATTGTCCCAAAAGACCCAACTTGATGTCTTAACTAAATTGTCATCAAAGCTCATTCGAATCGAAGCGACAAGCAAACTGCCTTTGTAGTGAAGTCAACGATATTAAATTGTACTGGACTTCTGAGAATACGATCGAATAGGTTTCGTTGTTTGACCAGTCTGTTGTAACCTAGATCACAATTTGGATCTACAAAAATAATTAGATTTTTTATATCAGCTTTCTATAATAACACCTAACTCCTAAATGTAAAATATATTCAACTCTTTTCTTTTTAAAATCTTTTGCGAATGAAATCTGATTTGGAAAAACTGAGAACATAAATGTAAAAATTGTTTTTACGTTAAGCTCCTTTTGTACTACAGTAATACTGAGATTGAGTTATTATTTAATAAAGAAATTCAGGGATCTAGATTCCCTATAATCTAAAATTCACAAGCTTTTAGAACTCGTTGACCCGAAGAATAAATTACGGTTCTCAAAATTTATCTTACGCTTTGTGTATTTTAGGAGAAAACAGACATCATATGTTTTAGAACTATATCTTATGGTATCTTCCTTCTTTACTTAGCTCTCCTAAAAATAGTGCATACAATTTATAATTCCCCATGCAGAAAATAAGTCTGAAATTAAATGTACATAAAACGTATTGCTTACACTTCTTAGAAGTGTAAATATTTTGAAGTTTAAAATACATTGACTTGATGAAATTTCCTAGTAACCAATGCAACTACCTTCTCTTTCCGTATCTGATAGTAAGCACTGCTTTATCGCGATTCTCGGAACTAATTTATTATAATAAATTAAAATGTTATAAGAATAGTTCTAGTTTAAATAACTTAAAGAGACGAAATTAAAGATCTCATGAGTAAGTTCCCTCGCACTTTCACTTTCCACTTAATTTAATTGAAATTACTCGTCGAAATGTCTTGTTGTTTGTGAAATGAAGGTTATAATAAGCTGTTTAGAAACTATGCCTATATGCCTTTACCCTTTACTGAACGGATCAGAAGATGATGTGATGTTTACAATTTCAGCCAAAATATCGTTCGCTCTATTATTTTCTTATGGCTGTCCAATAACTACTAAAAGTTTCCTGAAGATAAAACTGGATGTAGCAAGTGGTAGAAAACACCTGTAGGTGAAATTCCAACACAACAAATGCTTCTGTGCTAATAAATATTTAACCAACTAATGCGTGTTAATATTTGCGTTGTGTTTAGTCACTAGTACTTACAATTCATTCAACTGCGCCCGCTTTTGAACAATTCGACCCGGAGGTCACCCACGCAATGTTAGCAATGAATGTATAATTTAGTCAACGACTCCACTCCTTGTTTTGTTTATTTTCGACCGATCATCGACAATTGTGATTTATTTAAGTAGCACGTTCTTTAACCTTTTGTTGTACTTGTTTCTTTGATCGTTGAATTGAGTTAAGACAGAAATGATCCACGATTATTTGAATCAACCATCTAATACCAGTGTTGTTATGTTTACTTCTACGTTTCATCTTCTCACAAAGATGTAAAAGTCCCTATCCCTTTTTCCTTCTTCCTAATCTAACACATTAATAATTCTGATGTTTTCATTTTATAGAAAGGTATATGGTTACATGAAATCGAGTAAACAGTTAAGGTATATTGCTGGATTGGGAAAAAAACTAGGGTTTGCATTTCCATATATCAAACATTTATTTATTTAGAACTTGACTTTTTTAACCAAGTACACCGGGCGTAAGATAAAATTTTTGGAAATGTAACATAAATTGTTTAAAGTAATAAAGTTATAACAGTAAATTACAAGACATGCATATAATAGAGTTTCATATCGAAGATTATTACAACATTCATTGAAATACTTATTACTTAAACAAATCCTTAAATCGATGTAGTTTTGGTCTGAAATTTGTTTTAGCAGAAAAAATAGAAATATCTATAAAATTACGCTAAGATTTATTACAAATTTGTTCTCGTATAGTATTTTATAATGTAACTTATATGAAATTGAAACGCTTAAGGCACAGCGAAATTACATCTAACTAGAATGTACAACTATAGACATACTGCCTATAATATATGTGGGTAACATCGATCATACTACGTCACGAATTGTGATATGTACAAAAATATTTTCATTCATTTTACTATCTATATTACAATACTTAATATACCGTAGACACATTAAACTCAATTTAGATGTAAAATGATTCGATAGATTTAAACGTTAGAGCACCACAGATATAAAATAATAATTTATTTTACATTCATACAAACGATAACACAAACCAAACATATTCACAATAACGAGAAAACAACATTAAAACCAAGTTCACCCAACTATTGTACACGCACGCACACTTCAATCAATTCGCACTATTTAGCTAAAGTAGTCTTTATATCGGTTCTAAGTCTAGAACCGATATTCCTCAAATCAGGCAACCGTATTATCCCTTCTCTGTCTTTCAAGTTGTTTTCTATGACTATGACGTTTTCTTGCTATGATTGCCACGAGCGCTATTACAACTACTAACGCCACACCTATACCTATCCACCAATATGTATTGTAAGATGCTTCTTTAGGGCTTGTTTCTTCATTATGTTCTCCAGTCGCTACAGGGTTTTTAATTTCTAGTACACCAACCGTTGATGTTTCAAAGCTAAATTTATTATGGGAGTCACCACCAGTATCTATAACATTGTCCATTATACTGCCGTGTGTATCTTCTCGCGTTTGTTTAAGATCTATGTTATTCAGATTAATTGGTATATCATTTTCATCGGGAACTTTTTCTTGACTAATGTCTGATTCGGGAGGATCTACGTATTCGACTATATCATTGTTATCTGTCGATGGATCTAATTGGTTATCTAAATATTCATCCAGTAGTCTAAAATAATCTGTAAGTCCAGTATATTCCAAGCTGTTTTCCCTTTTTGCTAATAGATCGCTAACCATTTCTGGCCATTTAGCACTGAATCCTCTAATCATTGGTTCACTGAAAATAAAGTAATATTGCTGTAGTTGTAAAATGTGCTCTTAGTTGATAATAGTAGAATTAATTTTGACGTGACTTACATTAGCCGTTCGTTCTTTTCCGTTACGTGCTTGACTAAATCGAAATCATCTGATATGAGTTCTTCGGCGTAAGATTGATAAATTTGATATTTTAATATTATTCCCATGAATTTTCTGAAATGTATCAAAAATCAGTTAAAGTAAATGCACATATAAACATGTATTTATGGACAAAGTAAACTGATATACTAACCCGACCAATGGTTTGTTAAATAAAACATAAGGATCTCCCAAAATGTCTTTGTTAGATGTTTCCAGCATTGAAAAGTTTGCTCGAAATTCTTTCCAGCTCTCTGCAACCTTCGAAGATGGAATAGTACCCATTAGAAGTTTTAGTCGCCACTCATCGGCGGCAATGTAATAATTTAACCTGAAAAGCATAACGTTTTAGAAACAAACCATTATTTGGATTATTTAATTATTTTCAGTGCTTCAAACTCACTTTGGTAAATCCCTGAGCGCAATTATTAACTGTAACACTAATCGATGATAGTTTGGATTATAATTAAATCTCTCCAACGGATATAACTTAGCTCTATGTAAAGTGTGGGGATTTAAAGATAACAGGGATATAAATCCTGGAATCGCTTCGTAAATTGCTGAAAATAAATTTAAGTATTAAAATTAATTAAAAACAGGATAAAATTTACTCAAACCTTTAAAAACATCTCTCAATACCTGAATATCGTGTAGCTTCTCTTAATACATACGTATTGTTACTATGTAAAGCAGATGTAATCTTATATTTCAGTTTAGCAACTGCCTCATGAGCTTCAACATAATTCACTAGACTAACATCTCCGCACGTAACGAATCTTAATTTATTGGGTTTACACGAATCTACAATACTCGTCGGACATGAACTGTTATAGTACGATTCTGAGAAAATTTCCGGTTCAATCCCACCGATTTCTAGGAATTTTAATAAATTCTCTGCTTGTTTGAATGCATTTAAACCTCCAAGTTCCTGGAAATTAAGGTTAAGTGTCGCTAAAAGGCTTATAATGTAAGGATGAATATTAATATAAAAATTGACGATACACGTACCGTAAGTCTTAAATTCACGTGAAGTTTCTGATAAATATCAGCACGTTCTGGCAACAGATTCTCGATAATATTAGACCAGTCATCTCCATTCAATGATTCTGGATTGATATAAATTTTGATTATTAATAAAATATTAGACTAAACTATCACACAACTGTTTAGTCTCGCTTTGATTTCTACGAGCTTATAGGTGCGCACACTACCGTATTTTCAGTTGTGCAACTAAACAGTTGAATTGGCTGCGAAACAATCGATTCGCACCAAAATTATGAGATAATCAAAGATGTTCGCCCGCTCTTACAATATACAACATATTTGCATTCAAATTTCAACTTACTCAATATATGAACAGGCAATGGTTTTCCAACAGCGTCTGCTCCTTTTAGTCTCAAAGCTATATATTTATGCAGTTTCACGTACAAAGGATTGATATAATCATAGATTTCTCTAACTTTTAAAAGTGCACCTTCATATTCAGCTAAAGAGTCCCAATATTCTTCAACTGTTTTATAACCTAGAAATAACGAAATTTAGATAAATAAAAAATGCAAATTTTGATTTTGTTTTCACAAATGTGAAAATATTTTTATACTCACCATTTTCCTTCGAAGCATTTGTTAGCAATGGTAGAATATGATCGAAATATTCCTTTTGGTTTGGAAGTTTTTGTTCCCATGAATTTTTCATTCGAAGTAAAACGTCTGCATCGTGTTGCTTAGCCATATTTCTGTTTAATTCTTTAAAATAATAGACAGTTAATTTTAAGATTTACAGATAGCTAACTTAATATTTAATTTTTAATATAATGCAACAATAAGTAAATAATTAAATATGTGATACAGAATCGAAGAAAATATTAACAGATATGTTAGACAGTTAAAATGGTTGTTACTTTCTTAAGTATCTAACAGTGGCTTAACTATCCATAAAAAACTACACATTCCAAAACTAAAAAAATATTTGCAAATGATTTTTCACGTAAAAAAGAAAAATGTAATTATATAGACCATAGACCAATGGAAATGGGTTTTTAGAAACTTTTAATATTATTGTACTAGCTGTTGCTTGCGACTTCGTCTGCGTAAAACTAATCAAATAATGAGAAATACATCCTATGTTACTGACAAAAAAAAATATCTTTCTAACAGTGAAACATTTTTTAAAATGGGCCCAGTAGTTTTTGAGCCATTACAATACATACAAAAATTTAGATAAACGCACTGTCTTCTATAAATTAAATTTAAAAAAGATATAATAAGTAAAACTAAACCGGGTATTTACCTTTTAAAGTGCAATTAGCCGGAGTTTCACAATAGTAATCTGTTGCAAATCGCAGTTTATGCAACGCCATATTACCAAAGGTTACGAGCTGAAACAATTCAATTACGTATAAAGCTAATTGAAATTAAATATTTATACAGTGATTTAATGACGATTCTAATACTGTAAGCATAGTAATAGTGAAATAGAATCGATTCGATCAAATCAATTGCAGTTACAAATTCTTTTTTTGAAATTCCGCAAATCCTAATCTATGCCTGATTCAACAGCCAGAAACAGCCAGTTCTTTTTTGTTACGCGAAATGTTAAAATCAAAACTGCAAGCGACGATATAACTGTGAATACACCGGTATTTTTTTAATCTATAGCATAAAAAGAGATTTTTATTTTTAGAGATAAAAAGCTCGTTTTGACGCTAAAAATTGTAGATTGTTATTATTTGGAATTCATATATAGTAACATTTTAAAATATAAAAAACAGTAAAAAATATATAGCCTGTTAGTCAAAGATAAATTACCTTTCTAATGTTGAAAGAATTTTTAGAATCGGGCCAATAGTTTTTACGTGAATCGAATACAGACAAAAATACATATCTGTTATATAATAAGGATAGAAAGATGTTTAATTTCATTGAGTGCAAAAACTTTACTTCACATCAACATAATTTTAACATATATTGCCCAACTTACCCTTATCCATTGTTCCGGCTCCAGTAAAGTGTCGCCCGGTTGCAGAAGAAGTTTAACTCTCCTCTTTAGTAAGTCGTCAGACGCCAGCGCTTTAGGACTTACTGCGCTCTTTACTTCGGCCGTTTGCTGCCTTGAAAGTATTCCAAACGCTTTGTCGCGCTCCAACTGTGAACCCAACATACCCGCTATTGTGTTGAATTACATCTTTGCGAAGTCTTAGACTTGATTTCGGCCTTTGCATGAGATTAGACAATGTATGACACTAAATTACAGTATTTTAATGTCGACATTTTGATATTAAATTAGTAAATGTAATAAATACTGTGTTTTGTTTCCAGCTTTACAATGTGTCGTCTATTGTTTGATGTTTTCAATTATGATGGTTATTAAATTAGCTAACTATTTCGTGGAATAAAATGTAATTAAATCTATCCATGCTACACAAATATAACAGGAAAGTCTACATTCGGATTTAAACAGTTTAAACGAATCAGAAATACATCTTAGAAAGTCATTTAAAAATATATGCCTCAATATGTTTTAAAATCTAGACATATTGTTTGTTACTCGATTAACATTCGGTGCTGTTCTATTTCTTTTCGGTGCTGTTTTAATATGATTAATGCGAACGTTTGTCTGTGTGGGTATTTGTTAGAGTTTGTAGCCTAAACTGCTGAACGTTGAATGTCACAAATGTAGAATATAGTGGACGAACTCATAGGCTACTTATTAAGTTTTTTTTATTCCTCGCAGACGGATAAATGCTAGTAAAAAATAATAAAATCGAACCTTCTTAGCGAGTCCTTTCGGAGCACCGATCAATTCATTCCAACTGGCAGTAGCTCTCTGCTCGCAGTTATCTTCATAGTCCAGCTCGACGAGATCGACGAGAGACATCAGCCATCTCTTGTCATCGCCACTAGACGTGCCGCTTGACAACAACGCGTACAAACACACACTGAATAGAGTGAACGATGCACGCATTGTTTGAGTCTGTAACAAATGGAGAAATATAAAAATGAGTTGAAAAATTGTATAAGATAGTTGATCATCAAAAAGTACATAACACTCTTTGGTTAACAGAAAACCGCTTGGTGCAAATTAAAACGTTTTTATGGTGAATGGAAGGTTATTATTCTTTCATGTATCCTCTCGGTGTGCTACAACAGGATTTTTGTTTTAAATTGATCTATTCTTAGTCATAACAGATACTTCTAATTCTATTATCTTAACGATTTCCTGAATATTAGTAGTTCCTTCTTTACTAATATTATAAATGTAAAAGACTGATATAATTACATGTAACGAAAAAACTTCTACACCGATTTTATAAAATTCTTTTTCCAATCGAAATCTGAATTATAACTGAGTAAAATAGGATAAATTTACTACTAGTTTTTTTTTTTGTTAAATACATTCCAGAGGAAGTCGCAGGCATAAGTTAGTTAAACGTGTAATATTATGTAAGGCGTTAACTGGTAAGGTGATTTATTTTCATCTTTTAATTGTATTTGCGTACAGAATATGAATAAATGGGACTCGAAGCCTAGTTCTGAGTTAGTTGGCTTCATCAAACACGCAATGTATGTTACGATTACAATTATAATTAACTTAATTAATAATAACATTGAGCGTCAGTGACTTAGTGGTTAAGCACTTGACTCTTAATCTACGGGTCTTGGGTTCGAATCCCAATATATAGTAATGTGATTTTAGAAATTCATATATACATAATTTACCCGAAGTTCTTACGGTCAAGGGAAACATCGTGATGGAACCTGCAAATATCAGCGAAGAAATTCAAGGATATGTTTGAAGTCAACTAACACGCAGTGGGGCAGAGTGATTGACTATGGCCTAGTCACCTTATTAGGGTAGGCTCCGAGCCCTTCAGTGTGACTTACAGTAAGCTGGTGATGATTGATAGCAAAGAAAGAATTTAAAACTATTTACACGATTAATGATGAAACTACCTATCATCCTCTGTTACACATTACCCGGACTGTACAAATACATGAAGAACGCGGAAACAGCAATTAAACTTGTTTGCTGTCATACGCTGGATTGATATGACCTTTGTATTCCGCAATTTCTAACAACCGGTATTTACTTCAAATGAAGAACGTTTCTGAAGACACTATAAATTACAACCAATTAGTGTTTGATCAACGGAGGCAAAAGTAATGAAATTGTATGGATTACTTAACGCAATCTTACTAATATTATAATTACGAAAGTTTGGATAGATGGATGTTTGTTAGAATTTTAGCCTGGTGTACGGAACTCTATGGAAATTAGCATAGATGTAGAGGATAGTCTGGAAGAAAACATAGGTTACATACTTTTGCTTTTTTAAATTACACGCGAACGGATTCGTGTGCAAAATTTAGTTTCTGTTATAAATCACGGTCACAAAAATGCCACTTGTATTCGATTTTAAAAATGAATGCCACAAATTTGTTTAATAAAGCACTTATATTTATGATTATTTCCAAGCTTGGCAAAGTATCAACAGTTTGAAGTTGTTCTTAAGTTTGTTCAACCGTAACAGAAATGTGCAATGCGCAATAATATTTCAGTTTGAGACATTAGCACAACTCGCTAGGGAAAAAAGTTTTCGTTCATGACTTAATATTTAAAACGAAACATAGTTAAAACAAATCACACGAGAAAAGAGTAACACACGATTTTGCACAACCCATCCCTACTAAACTGTCAAATGAATTGTCAAACTAACCAACCTTATTTAGACAATCTATAATATATTGTCACTGTCTTTATTGACTTAAAACGAAAATCTAGAATTTAATATTTTCCACTCATCCTGATTAAAAATCGCAGTTAATTAATTAGTGTATGTTTTATTTATTTAATCCTTTATCTGTTAGAAATAATATTTATTACCATAATACATTTTAGGGACTGTTCCACCAAATTGTAAATTGTCTGATAACAATCTAACATGTAAAATGATGGAATTATCGGTTTTTTTCCCTTATCCTTACAGTGACTTCATATTTAAGCTATCTGAGCCTCTATCACCCTGTGGTGGGATAAGCCCTTAGAATCGTAAAACTGGATCACGTTGTCCGGTAGATTTTTAAATGTGTATATATCCCTGAATCAGAGCCCAAGTCCATTATTTTTGAATACCGTTAATCCCTGTATATCACAGCGTGCGTTATGAATACAAACTCCGCACAGGGCTTACCTTACATAGAAATAATTACCATAACAGGTTTTCAAGTATACTTCAAATGAAATACACAAACGAAACACCATTGATTACCTCACTATAGTTAATGATGCCAATTTGCATGCCTCAATGAAACCTTACTAATAACGTAATTGGTAATGAAAATGGGTCAAGAACAATTATGGCTATTTCAAATATATCATTCGATTTTGTTGTGCTTTATCCGCATGACATTATAAAAACTGTATTTGATTGTTTACATTTCGTAAAACTTTCAATGACGGCGAAGGCCTATGACGTTGGCTAAAATTGTTTACGAATAACCATGTCAAACTTGTTTCTTTGCTGCTATTGGTAGCATTGTATTTTTTGTCCCTTTGCCAAATTATTAACTTCCTAAAATTAATAGCTTCAAAATGTATAACTTGAAGCGTGCCTTAAGTGTAGTGCTTTTAATAAAAAAAAAAAATTCTAAAATATACTGTGATTACTGACATCCTATATAACTAAGAAGTGTGTGTTTATGCTTATTATTTATTACAGATTATTTGTTTCATGTAGAATTTTTTAACAAAAAACTAATAGACAATTCATATAGCCGACAGATCTACCCAGATACAACATGAGTTTAAAAAATAATCTAAATATTTATAAATATTTAGACGACGCATCGATCAAGAATGTTGATTACACGTTGTATTTTATTTATTAAAACTTGTGAATGTTTGAGAAATAAATACCTATCAATTTAAATAAATATTTTGGACTATAAAGTTTTGATGGAATCCAGCGACTTTTATATGGCTCTTACATATAGGGCAAAATGTGTTGTAACAAGTCTAAATACATGATATGGGTTAATGTGTTGCCCCATCTGGTAAGTGGTCCAAATTGATATCTCTGAACCACTTACACTAAAATTATTTATCGATGTTTTTATCGTATCGGCCTAATTAATATAAATTAAATAAATGTTTTATCATTGAGTATTGCTATATCTTTTCAATTTAAAATTAGGTAAGTTAGATTTAGCTGTTACAATTTAGGAAGACGATATAATGAATTAAAAAAGATAGAAAAATTATACTGTTATTCGTAACTTGCTGTTGCCCGTGACTTTGTCCACGCAATATAAAGATAAAAATGCCTTCAATTGCCTGTCTATGTCAGCTACTCTTTAGTGAATCGCGGCTTGCGGACAGACAGACAGACAAAAAAAAATGTTACTTCCGTTATCAACAACGCAAATACAACATCTTCCCGATATGTGGAATTTGTCTCTTGATGTTACAAATGGACACTCCAATTTAATTACATGTATAGGTGTAGATAAATTGGCACAGAAAATCAATTTAAATTAAAACCTATAACAGTAACACTAACAATGATGTAGTAATACGGAATGATAGTGGTGTGACCTTTAACTAACAGATCAAATTCCATTCTGCGTGTTCAAGTACAATGTACTTTGTCTTTATGTATTTAATGTCATTGACGCATTTATTTTGGTTAAATTGTGTGTTTCGTGTGTCTTGTAATTATTAATGTTGTTCTAAAACTTAAGCAAATGTCGTATTTCATACATGTCTGTTAACATTTATATACTACGGTTACTTTCCCTTGAATGTGATTTCTTATACTAGTGTACCCAGTAACTAATAAATGAGGTAGTAAACTTGAAATTGGTTAACAAACGTTCACTTAATTAGACGAATACATTTTTAACCTTACTAAGTGTGCCTAATAATTATGTTTAAAGAAATCTCGTAGACTTGTCTTTATTATGAGGCATTCTACAGTATTCTTTACGTCACAGGAATAGCAGTTATACGGATTCAAAAATATAGAAATTTTCTTGAGTGTCACTTTTAACACATTTACACAACACACAATTAGTAGATTTTTTTTTATTTTACTAATATTTCCTTTAACCATTCCAACTAAGATGTAGGCTTGTGCTAGGATGTGGTTCACGACAACAATCGGTGGGA
>DVQG01001085.1:0-11766 GCA_018231605.1 Papilio ambrax
TGCCGACCCATTCGTGCTAAGATGTTAAAGCTGGCACTACCACTTGTAGGCCCGGCTAGCTGTTTAGACAGGCGTCTTGGGGGTCTATTTGGAAAATTTACGTGACAGTTGGAAGAAAGTATTCGTAACGTCATCGAAAAAAATTGATATTTACTAACTAACGTAATAAACGCGAAAGTTTAGATGGATGTTTTTTAAAGTTTGCAGCCCAAATAGCTCAACAGATTTCGATGAAATACAGACAGATAGGCTATTTGCTTTTGTTTTAATACACATTTAGTCGTTGACGTCACGGAAACTTTCTCTCGAATATGTCTGTCTACCTTTCTTGTATTGTATCGCAACGCAATTTCACTATCTGAACATTAGATGTTCAGATATATGTCTTGAGAAACGATGTATCGAATTCTCTACTATTAAGCAATTTAAGGACGATTCCATTGACGAGACGCCAATTATCGGAATACCTCGTCCAGTTGAACCGTTCATGAATACGTTACCGTATGTTCTGATATTCCGTTTGTTATACAAATATTTGCTTGATCACAAGTTTGTTCCTATTACAAATTATCAATCACGCACAATTTAATGCTGAATTACTTACCTAGTAAAGAATAGAAAAAAAATACTGTTTTTGTTACTTACAATGATAACTGCCTATTGTATTATGCGTAAATAATTTTAATTGTCACCGGCGTTAAAAGGTAGCCTAATACCTTAAACAATTTGCTTGTTTGTCTTTATTTTTCACGACGAAGGCATTTTTATTTTATAATGTCGATTTAACATGTAGTTAAAGATGTAAGCCAAGCCAAGCAATAAGTATCCAAATCATACAAATATTATAAATTAAAAAGTTTATATAAGTGAACGGATTAGAGTTTGTAGATTAAACGGCACAACGGATTTCGATGAAATTTGGTACAGATGAGAGAATAGTCTGGATGAACACATAGGCTTCTCACTTATATTTTTTTAATTGCGGACAAGGTTGCGTGTGAAAGCTAGTATTTATTGAATTGTTAATAACAGATTAAAGTTAAGCAATAAATATGATTTATTTGTAAAGTAAGTACTTATGTCATCGGTCGTAAATGAATAGGCACGGCTTCCATAGTTCCTAATTGAGTTTGTTTACCTACTAATTAAAACTTTTATCACTTAAAGTCGGACAGCGAACATTTTGTAACATACCGCTGAGTTTTGATATTAACGCGTTAAATAAAATATTTTGAGAATTAAACTGGTTAACTGGGTCGCAAAGTTGTGTTTACGAGTTAAAGATTTTTTACGCTTTTAGTACGAATTAAAGTTTTATTGTTTATTCAATAAGTTTACATAAATAGAATATAGGAGGAATTATTGTTTTTACGGTGTGTTAATCTTTGTATACTTATTGTGTATAAAATTACAAATACGTGATAGCCAAATTAAATTATTTTGTTTTCTGTAGCGCAAAACTTCATCGGGAAACACTGAGCTTTGTAATGATACAAGAGAAGGCAATTACTATGTGAGCCGCGTTGTTAAAGTTAGAGCTATCTAAAGGTGGCGATAATTAACTTTTAGCTGACTTTAGTTCACTGTTTTACGTTAGTTTTAGATGGAATATGTTTCTATATTATTCATTTAGTTTACAGAAGAACTACAGGAACAACAATGCGTTTACCCATGGACGTAGGCAACACTAGAGGACATTCCACAGTCTTATGGAAGTTGGCTAGCTGTGTGGGAGAGGAACTTCTACGAGATTCTTACCCCTGAGGGATGTTATCTACGTGGTGAAAATGGTACCTGGTGTTCTGTCGTATCTCATAACGGAATTCGGCGGTAGGAATCGTTCGAAACAGCTCTTTGAGATAATCTCCATAATGTATACGACTTGTTTTAGTTAGAATGGTCTAAAGAACTGCAATAAAATTAGCAACAACGATTTTTATTGTTAATAAGTAATAATAGAAAGGTCAGCTAAAGAACCTTAAGGACAAATAAAAGAAGAATTTAAGAAAGGCACCACCTAAAAAATTAAAATAGATTTCAAATGATTAACAAAACAACATGACTTTAAAATAACCTTCGTACTATTTAAAATCTTTATTAATTACTTTGGAATGAAACTAGAAAATGCGAGAGGCGATTTCTTACAAGTGCTTTCTTTGACAAACACAAACGTTTCAAGTTGCAAGCCGGAGATTACTCGATAAATGCCATTATAGAAGCTTTTCTCTCACAGAACAAACTTATTGTTACTAAATGAGAAGTGGTTACTAAGAAAAATAGTTTTAAGTTATTATATAAAGTTCTGAAGCGTAAAAAATAAACTTTAGAAATATTTGTAAGTTAAAAATGATTGCAATTTTTTTCTTTATGAATTCCTTTAAATTATGTACATATATACTTTAAATTATATAATTAAGACAAAAAATTTTTGAATGTTTACCCTTTTTTGTCTCTTGTGTTGTTTTTTCTTGAAATAATTCTATAAGAAAAATACCATTAAAAAATAATAAATATTTTATTTTACTATAACTTATTTGGCAAACAGATTGGCTACTTAAACTAAACTAAATATCATGAATCGGCAAACAGAGTGTATGATGCTAACAAAAATTTAAATAAGTAGTGTTAGCGGGTTATTTGAATTTCATTGTGAATGCATGAGGCGATGCGCTGAATATTGAAGGGGCGTCTTTGGTCTCTGGCTTGCGGCGGATAGTGGCGGGAGACTGAGATTTTATCTAATCCAATAACAAAAATCTGAAAGAACAAACAAAAGTGTCAATTTCTACGTAATTTTAATACTAGCTGTTGCTCGCGACTTCGTCTTCGTGAAATTAAAATAAGGTACAGTCTATTTTACTCATAGATAAAATGTATTTCTAATGGTGAAAGAATTTTTGAAATCGGCCCAGTAGTTTTTGAGCTATTTTAATACATACAAAAATACAAATCTTTCCTCTTTATAAGATTAGTATAGACATGTTCAAATACCTAACAGACGAATAATTTAGAAGCCTGTAGATTGTCAATTAAGTTCGATGTCTTGGCTTAGTTAAATGTCACAAGGGTCCCCGAGGCTTCCTTTGCTCGGACTATACTCGTAACTAGAAATGCTCTAACATACTAAATCTAGAACGCCCGAGAGGACACAACGGATTTATCGTTAGCTATCGATTTGCTTGTATTCGATAGTGATTTATACATTTGTTCTGATTAAAATCCTTCCCTCTTTCCTATTTATATATCTTAACTATATTGCGTTTCTCTATCTAGTTACAGACGTACGCTACGAGCGTGTGCATACTTGAAACTAAACTATAGCACAACTGTTTAGTCTCGCTTTAATTCCTATGAGCCTATGAGGTGCCCTCACTATACGGTTTTTAGTTGTGCAACTAAACAGTTGAATGGGCTGAGAAACAATCGACAATCGTATAAAAGTTGTACCGATAGTTTAGTCAAAGGTGTGCGCCCGCTCTTATTGGTCAACAGAATTGTTAGTTTAACATTATACCAATATGATACACTATAGGTCAAATACAAAGTCACAATTGCGGTAAACAAAAAGTAATTACGAATATTAGTATAGAAAGATGAAGAAAAATGTATTACTGTTTTAGGATGACTCAGTAAGAAGGTGGAAACTCAATTTTTGTGAAGTAAACGTTGGGAAAGTGAGTTTAAAAAGGGATCGATGTTGTTATCAGCACATTCGGGAACTACAGCGCGCTCTGAATCGCTCCATTAAACCCTCGCCTACATTTCCACGTAGCGCTATCAACGTAAAAACGGCTATCAAAGATTTTTTCCTTTATTTTCAATATCCACTCAATATCTTCCTCGTACAAATTGTAATGAAAACATTTTAATTTGATAGTACTTACTTTTTGAATGAAATTCGTTTAATAAAGAAATAAAAAATTAAAAAGAAATGTCAAATTCCTACGTGATTAAAGTCGTAAAATGTGAGTTTAACAGCTTTGGGTAGGTCCATATTATGATAACGCCTAATAAACCTGCAAACTATTATATATATTTTACGTCATTATTTTAGAAAAATTAGTATTTGTTTAATCTTTATTTAAGAAAAAAATAAAAAAAATACTTTGAAGTTAAAATGAAAAAGTTAAAAGGAAATTTAAAAATGTATTAATTTTTAAAATGAAATCTGTATTTGTGCTAAAAATTTAAAAAGATTTTTGTATTTAAAAATTAAGCTACAATTTTTAAAATAAACTCTTTTTTTATTAAATATACCCGAAAATTGTCAGGTTCCGAGGGTTATGTAGTTTCTTGTTGTGATAGTTTGCCTGTTTTTTTAATACTGCGTGGACGAAGTCGCGAACAACAGCTAGTAGACAATAAATGACGATTTCTGCCAGAAATATGTAAGTATAATTTATCAGTTCCATTGAATTCTATCATATCCTATGGTTTTTCGAACTTAGTAATTACACAATACACAATACTCAAACAAAGCGCCAATAGCCTAATGGTTTGGGATACGGATTACCGATCTTGCGGTCGAGGGTTCGAATCCCGCCATTCGATTATTGTCGTTGAACCATATCCTAGCACAAGCCTACAGCTTAGTTGGAATGGTTAAAGGAAATATTAGAAAATTAACAAAAATCTACTAATATTTATATAAACAGAAAAAAAGATGTGATGTATGATGTAAATATTTTTGTTTTACAAATTCATGTTAACACACTTTAACCGATTGATCTTTTTATCTCTGACTTCCAATCCTATTTTTAAATGGATATTCAGATTCGAATTTCAAAACCATATTCATTCGTTACTTTGAAGTATATTTACGTAACGGAAAATATTATTTCCGTTGGTTGATCAAAGTTGTATTCGATTTTTTTTATTTGATCGCGTTAATTAACGTTGTAATTTATATAGTACTAGCTGTTGCCCGCGAATTCGTCCGCGTGAAATTTGAAAGTTGAAAACTTACCTTCGCCCCTTTCCTCAACTTATTACCAAAAGCATTAACTTAGTAGTAATCTACGAAATAACAGAATGCAAGATTCCAAATTCCTAAGCCCGATAGTTTGTGCGCTGATTTTTCGGTTACCCTGATTGCTTGTGTTCGTAATATCTTCTAAACTATTGGTCCAATTTAAATACTGTTAAGGACAATTTTATTCCACCATAAATTCTCCTGATATAAAACGTATTTATTTGGATAAGGATTTAGCCAAAATATGGACTTGACTGACTCTACGACCTCATATAAGGATACAGCAACCCCCAGTGGGTCGAGACACACAATTTGAGAGACAGTATTCTAAACTAATGATACAGCCAGTGTAACAAGTCCCTAGAGGGGCATTAGTGGTGTTTACTTTTTACGATACCGCTAAGCATTTTACCGGCGTGTATTTAGAACGAGCAATAAATTCTATCTACTTCGGCCAAGTACACTTTTACTGCCATTAAATAGAAAAGCTTTGATGTACAATAGGTAATACATTATCTAAACAAAAGTTAGATTAAATTGAATAAATTTACCCGACAAAGTAAAAGAATTTATTTATCACTACTATCATCTTCACGGAGAGTGTAAATAAGTTTTTATTTCAAGAAACGACCAGACAATTGTTTGTTTAGACGCAAAAGACAACTTAATCTAATAACATACATCATGTTAATACCTCAACATCTAAGTTATATGAGTGTTCTCACTTTACTTGAACATCACTTACATACTACACTGTAATTAATGGAGACCTGAATACCAGTTTATATTCCATTTACATATTAATTTGTAATCTGTTAACATTTACACGTGGTTCGAAGCCTGTCCTACAGTAAATATATCCTCGTGTCTTAAAAACTGAACTCATATATTTACTGCAACGTTTTAAATGCTTTAAACATTTTAAACTAAAACCTGCTAGTTATAAAGCGTCGGTGGCTCAGGGTAAGCACTTGATTTGTAATCTGTAGGTCATGGGATCGAATCACGCTGTACCAATGGGAATTTCGTATTTAATATGTACATAATTTATCTGACGTTCGACGAAAAAATAAAAGTAAAAAGCATATGTGTTCTTCCAGACTATCCTCTACATCTATGCCGACTTTCAATGAGATCCATTCAACAATTTAGACTGCTAACTCTAATAAAATTCGGTTTATCTAAATTTTTACATTAGTAAGAAGGTATTGAAAATTAAGGTTTTAAATCAGAGATAAACAAAAAAGAAACCTAAATGTTAAGTGAATTATAAGATGGGTAAATAAAGTTTTTTTTATCTAAGATCTGTTTAATGGTGTATTTGAGCCTTTTCCATTTGCTGAGATTTGCACTGCGTAGGAAAATAGATAAGGTTTCTGCGAGCAACTCCCAATGGCACAAAAAAAGTGAAAGCTGCCAGTGTTTTAGATGTTCATGGAAATTTTATATCTTAATATTCGTACAATATCTTGAGACGTTTCACTTGATATTATTTTGGAAATATTGCTACATAAAAACGTAGGTTTTATGTGAGTGAGGTGATAACAGCTTTTATATCATTTAATACGAAGGTTAGAATCGTAAGAGTACTCGAAAACAAGAGTAAGAAAACGTTTGTTTACCAGATTCAATAGTTTCTTTTTATCTGGCGATATCTATGTATTTATTTACGCAAAACAGTAATGTTATATTCCATCTAGTTCAATCGGTACTTTAGCGATGACTAATAATAACAATGCCATAAGAATTTCTCTTCTCTAATCCCTCTATTTTACAGTAAGAGTAACTGTTATGCGATTGTCGATTGTTTCGCAGCTAATTCAACTGTTTAGTTGTTGTAAAAATCGAGTAGTGTACGCACCTCCATATAAGCTCATAAGAATCGAAGTGGAACTAAACAGTGATAGTTTAGGTGTGCACATGCTCTAGCAGTAAACTTATGTTGTACACTTTTGAAAGTTCGAAATATCATCAAAATCAAATTCTAAATTGTTAATTCTCACATGATTATCCGATTTCCGAGCACAACATTCAAAATTCTCTTGAATGCTCCGTTTGCGCAATGGATTCCAATCAAAGCCTGTAAACTGGATTCATTCAAATTCTCCTCAACGTAAGCGACGGCCGGCTTTTATTCTCGTGCACGCAGAAGCTGCTTAGAAATACACATCTATGTTTAAATATGCAAATGTATCTTTACGTTTATTTCAATTAGAGTTGCAAGAAGGGCTTCTGTTGTGAATAAAAAAAAGATTTCTGCAAAAAACAATATCTAAAAATGTTGAGTTTAATTTCATGACTTTTTATTTATAAGTTAAGATCTTTCTCTCAGACAGATAACTAAACTTAATGAGGTAACGATCAAAGAGGGCTCGTTATCGGTTGATACAAAAATAGAACACTAGCACGCTGATAGTTTTCAAGCACTAAATAACTTTGCTCTGCTTAGTTTAACATGTTAAAATCAATATGGTACTAAATAAGACTAAAATAATTCATAAACATTAAGGTATTTCTTGACTCCACACTTTGCGTGCTGGAGGACTAATTTCAATCTGTATCTCTATTCATATTTTACGTTCAAGCGGGAAGTGGAATGGATCGCACAGCTAGAGGAAACATCCCCTCCTCTGTTGATTAAAGGTAGACAACGCATCTGCGCATCGGAAATGCGGATGTTTATGGGCAGCGATCACTTAAGACAAGTTCCTATGACAAAGTCGTTTGTCATCTTTTACTAGGAAAAAAAAATTGAAACCTCAGTTAAGTTAGACTGTACTGAAACATCCGGCTTCTTTATGTAAACAATGATACTTATTATCACATAATGTATCCATCTATCGCTTGCAGTGTTTGATACAATTAACAAATTACACAGTTTGTTGACTTACTAAATCAACTAAGAAATCTATATTTTAAGGTAAACTTTGCTTAAGACATTATATTGCATAGATAATAAGCTTCATTTGTATAGGAATTAATTTACTTTACCCTTCAAACATATTCTTAAACGAGTGCAACGTTTTTTTTTAACTTCATAATAACATTTTGCAAGAGCACGCGTAATTTACGAGTATGTAGGAATTGTCTCCCTTGAGTCACATTATGTTGGAAAAACTTATAATATTACGAGGTTTCATCTCGCAACACTGCACGCGTTGAAACTTTATAACTAAGAAAAACATATCAAAATATTTATCTCCTGAAGTAATCATGTTCTTCTAAATTACTTTTTATAATCAAACTGCACGTTACAACGGTACAGTCTTAGTATTAACCCTTTTTAAACTATCGCGACTTTGTCCCCGTGAATTTAAAAAAAAATAAGAAACAAAGTCTATGTCACCCACTGATATGTAGCTTTTTATTGGTGAAGGAATTTTTGAAATCGACCCAGTCGTTTTTGAGTTATTTCAATACATACGAAAATACAAAAAAAATGCAAATCTATTCACTTAACAATATTAGTATCGATATAGAAGACTGAAACTAAATTATGTAAACATTAATCTTAGTTTTAACTGACTTGATGAATTTCTAAGCATAACTTGAATTATGTCAAGCAATACGGAACAATCACTACAAGGTAAATCCTTTAACAAAAACCTTTAACAGCACGGTTCAGAACAAGCAAAAGTTAGGACAAAGATAACGACGTTTCAGTGTTAACAGTACATTATAAAACTATACTGTAACAAAATATCTATTCTTTCAACAAGCCGTAATACCGATCAACCGTTGCAAGTATAATGTCGTTAAATGGATAATTTAAATTAATACCTGCTAGTGGTATTTTATACTGAATTTGTTAATTTTACATTAATTAGCAATACAGCGTTTTACACAAATCTGTTTATCATATTTACAATATCCTCAATTCCCTTCAATAAAACTTAGAGAATACTGTCAATTATTCTGTCTAGTATTCTAAGAAATTTTTTTAGCTTTCGTATAAAGCTTAAACTTTAATACATCTTGACTTTAGATGAGAAGATAAAGGTATTTACAGCATTAATAATTCAACAAGCGCTCCGTCTTTCGCAGTTCTTGGAGACAGAAATGTGAACGCTGGGAGCACGTGAAACTTACGGTCTGGGTTCGAATCCCAGGAGAAAAGACGATGTTTCTGTTTTTAGTAACGTAATGGGCAGTGGTTATAAGATAGTTTTTTTACAAGTTTTACTGAAAGTTAATTAAATCTTTTATTGTGATTTTTTATTAGTCATAAGAAAAATTGTATTGATGGAAAATCATAGTGAACAAATCTCACTATCTTGTTTAAATTACAGCATATTAATGAAAGCAGTTTGTATGAATTTAACTTTTTAGTAATTCAAGATGCGGAAGTTTAGGTAACTAGGTAGATATTTTTTAAAGTTTGTAGTCTAAAATGCTGGAAGTATCTTGATAAAATTTGGCATAGACCTAGACCGTAGTTCGAAAGAACTTACAAGTTACTAGTTTTCTCGGGTGGACGAAGTGACGGACAAAAGCTAATTTGATATCAGTTAGATCAAATACCATCGTAATCGTCGCACACGCTAATTAGGTATACTATTGAATAACTATTTACTTAACAATAGATACAGTAATGGGTATTGTGTTACTGTTTAGTGCTAACTAGATTACGCACACGGACTGACTAAATTACACATACTGTACCAAATCCCTAGGCACGTTGCGACTATAGTTCATTTTACCTGTATTCATTTGTAGTTAGAAATGATAAATGTATGCCTAATTCTTTACTATTTAATAAACAATTGTGTTTTGAAATTGGTCAAATAAAACGCTTATTATTCTATTGCGTAAATAAATAAAAAAATACTATAGTGCCTTTTTATAAATAAACTTTAGCAACGTTTACAAACATGTTAAAAAAAACCAATCCTTTTACACCGTCTAAACTTGACCGTGTCTAGCTGTACCTACTGTTTTGTGTAATTGTCTATTTTTTTTAATACAATATTGAGTTTAAAATTTAGAAATGCTTGAAACACAAACGAAGATTTCAGTAGCAAAAATCAGCACATTTTTGGAATTCCAACAAGCGAGCATAATAAGAATCATTTGCATTTCCCGTTTGAAATTACAAAGGAGCAGTGTAAACAATAATTGTGAAGATACCAGGACGCTTGCAATTTCACAAATTGCCCACTCGGTGAAAATTTGCGGCGATCTAATTACCTTCGTTTTTATTTAAATTTTGCTCTTTCATTTTGTGTGTTTTTACAATTCTTCTGCTAAAATAGTCTCGTAATAATATTTTATATGTAATCTTTAGTATATTTAATGTAATGTTTGTGCAAAAAGAATTAAATAACAAAGTAATAAATATGTACAGTCCCTCAAAAATAGTTGTAAAGTAAAATACAATTTGATATATTTATACAACATTTGAAACTCTGTTATCGTACAAAGGTGTACATTTTACAAGCTATCCTCACTTCAGAGAATACTATGTTCAGTTGTCGATATAGAAAATGTTGGATGTAAGTAATTGAAATTCAATGCACACCCGGTAAACTCCTGAATGGGGTCACGTTCCCGAAAATTGTATGGTTGTTAATTAATAATAACACCATTTATAATATAAACAACATTATCGAAATATAATTCATTTTATTTAAATTAATGTAAAATTGATTCGAGTTTTTGTTACTTTACTTTCTTTTAAAACCACAAAATATACAAAGTTGCAAATGAACTATAAAACGTTTTACTGAATTTTAAAATGACGAACTCCCGAACATTAAGAGAAGTTTGCAGTCCAACTTCAAGTGATAAAAGTTTTAATGAGGGACAACTAATTCAATTGCGCTACGAGGAGCTAGTTTCCTAATAATCTGGTGCTAATGTTCCGAATAAACACATTTTAATTTTAATATTCAATTTTGTGGAATTGAACAAAAAAGATGATTTTTGCACTCTTTAGGTAGTCTAACATTCAATAGTTCGTGGCTCTCTAGTTTCCCCTTAATCCGTACTGACCACTAAAATGCTCGTTGTGTAAGGAGCGAAATTACACCCCGTAACCTTGTTCAGTACACAACTTAAGACTGTGTTAAGCAAAATTACCAAGACATAAACGTTACCGTTTCTTGTATATGTTGTATGTATATACCCTTTTTATATTATTTTCAGCGATATATCAACTCTCTGCCAGTAAGTGATCCATAAAATATACGACCACACAGGATAATCTCACATTGGTAAACATTTCTGTATTTTCTTGGGCAATGTTTAGTCACCGTAGTAAATCAAGCGCTTGTACCAACTACTAGCTTCGTGTACTCCTAATTGGAACGAAGATGAATCACCAGCAGGCTAAGACATTATTAAATTCTGCTTTTATATAATCTGTTGTGAAAATTAAGTTAAGATAATTAAGGTCGTGGGAAGTTTTTCATTTTTTAAATCATTAATTCAATTAATAATTTTCCCCGCGTGTTATTTTATTTGTACTAGTATAACAGTATTTATATATTTAAACTGGTCTGCCTTTATTTTATTTGTTACATTTTTTAAAGTTTAAGATTTATAAAACAAAGAATTCTCACAAAAGTCGAGTCTTTTTAATACGCCAAAATAATTAGAAATAATACAACACAACGATTTTACGTTTAATAATAAAATAATCTAACCATTTATGGTAATAAAACTAGTATCATGCTATAGCATGAACCGTAAATAATGGACTTAAAGTTAACAGTATTAAAATAAAATTTTACTAGCTTTCGCTCGCGACACCGTCCGCGTGGACTTAAAAAAAAACAAAGTAATTAACCTGTGTT
>DVQG01001086.1:0-11765 GCA_018231605.1 Papilio ambrax
AGGTTTATGTCCCCATCGTCTCGTCGCATAACATGTCCATACCACGCTAACCTTACATAATATTCCTCCAAAACAAATTATCATAACGCTTTATATAATTCAACAAAAAATTATTTCACTCCTTAAATCCTTTCTGAAATCAACTTCTCTAATGTATAGCAATATTGCTTTTAAAATCAAAACAATATTTCATAATGCATCATATTCCATAAATTATCGCATGTAAATCCTTCTTTAAATAACGCTTTTATATATAAATATTTATTTGATTGTGCATAATTCTTACAGCATCCTATGTGCATATAGCAAAAAATGAGTGTTTGTTATAACATATTGTGCATACTATTTGTATGCGATTGGCTGCAAGTTAATACTCCTAAAACATCCAATATTTGTATTGTTTTATCCTGGAATATATCATATTTTCTATCAATCTCTAATCATTTATAGTCACCCTCGACTGACCTCTATAAATGGACAGGTTATAAAACATGTTATTCCATGCTATTTGAAATTCGCCTTGATCTTGAGCCTGAACTAATTGTAGAGATAGAATTAACTGTCATTAACATCAACAGATACATTTAAATTGGGAAACAGTAATAGCTGTAATTTACAAGCAAAGAGTCATCCATTTATACAGATCAGTGTCACACTCCCATAATATCCCTTGTCATTAGTAAGTTTTGAAATGTCCATCCATGTTCATGTCATGTCATATTTAAGGTATCTTCTAGAATAATTCTGCCGTATTTTATAAGGTATTATGCAACCTTATATAGGTTTTTAATTTTTATTTCAGAATTTAGTTCAGTTAATATTGAATGAAATCTTTTGTATTTCATAACATTGACATGGACAAGTCCAAATTTCATTTCAAATTGTCTGAATATAAAATTAAAAACCTATGTGTATTTGTCCATTACTTCTATCTGTTAGTTCTCCTTAACTATTTTCTATGTCATATTTGTATGTCATTTCCTTGCAAATTTCATATTCGAAAACATTTTGATAGAATGGCTTTCGCCACATCTTGTACTTCAACTCCGTTTTTTCGTCACATAATTAGAAATGTTACATGTTGTTCTTTCTCACATATTTTAGTAATTGCTTATCAAAGAAGTTGCATTATTAATCATCTCTATAGGTATAGTCAAAAAAAGTCTTATATTTTCTGCCTATACACATAATAGGGATTGTCTCCTACTCATTAGCCGCCTTATAAAACACTTCCATAAAAACACTATTTTGTAACTAAAACCAACTTAAACACAAATTGAGATAGTCTTGTCTAAGTTCACTTGGACATCCAGTAGTAATCGGAGTAGGGTTGCGGCAGCAGCGGTGGCAGCGGCGGCGGCAAGGTCGGCATCAGGGACGGCAGCAGGTGCGGCAACGGCGGCAGCAGGTGCGGCAGCTCCGGCAGGATGGACGACTCAGATTGCGCGGGCGGCGGCGGCGGCGGCGCGAGGGGCGCTGGAGGCGGCGGCGGCGGCGGAGGCGCAGGGCGCGCATCTTGCGCGCAAAGCGGTCCTCAGAGCCACGAGTGTCTATTGATGCCGTCGTAAGGAGGGGGGCGTACGCCCAGGGCGGCGGGGTACGCCGGAGAGTACAAGCTCATGATCTGCGCACCCGTCTGCCGCAGCAGCTCCTCCTGGTGTCGTTGCAGATACTGCTGGTATAGAGGCGGGGACGCCTCGGCACCCACGAACGGGTAACCGGCGCGGACTTGTCCATGCCCGATGTACGGGAAGGACCCACTGGTATGAGTTGTGTTCTGATGTGCGGGCTTGACGTGTTTGTCGGCGCTAGTCTCCGTTGCGTTTCGTTGCTGGTGGGCGACGGCCGCTGCCATGTAATTGACCGCCATCAACTGATTGGTGCTGTTACGCAGATCTTCTATGGAGAACCCTCCATTTTCGCCGTACAACGGGGCTCCGAGTGTGGGGGTCGAGCTAAAGTTGAATGCGCTCGCCGGCATCATATTAGATTTAACGGGCTTCAGCATGGAGGTGCTGCAAGTCGGGTTATGGTATGTTTGTGCGACCATCGGAGAAGATTTATTCTCTATCGTTCTTTTCCGTTTTGCCTTCGGCTTAAGATCTTGGTGGGCGCTGGTGATAGTGGACGTCGGCTTATACATGTCTACTTTGCTAACTGACGGTGAATGCTGCGCGTACACGGAGCTAACCGACGTTGTGATGGGATCATGATAGAGAGGAGCGCTAGTGCCCGAATAGCTTGATAGGTACCTTTCCTCGTTGGAGTACCGATCTAGCATTTGCGGCATGCTAGATATAGATCGTAAACTCTCCAGAGGAATCGAAGAATGTGTACTGTATGAAGTTTTGTAGGGAATCGATGACGCGAGCGGATGGTTTTGTACTAGTTTATCGGTTTTTTGTGATTTGGTGATAGTATCAATGTTCTTAGAGATTGACTCGTTATCGCAATGCGCCGGCGGTACCATCATGTGGTCAGAGTTGAGAATGGCGCGCGGATTCGGAACTCGAATATCGCCCTGAAGGTTTTGATGAAGGTCTTGAGCCCGCTGCAGACTCGCCCTTGGCACGCTGTTGTATGCGTTGTACTGCTCTTGTTGCAAGTTCTTGTTGTAGTTAAGAGCTGCGGTGTTGGTGAGATTAATCTCAGGTTTAAGTTTATCATCTTTATGTGCGGAGTATGAGTTGGAATAGTCCGAGGGCATAATGTCTGCTTTTCTGATTTGATTGGTCATTTTCCAATTTCCATAGTCGATTGCTGTAGAGGTAGGTTGCATGGAAGCGTTACCCGCATATAATTTTTTGTTAGCTAGCTCAATATCACTCAGAGAGAAGGTGTTGGTGTCGTACTGTTTGTGATGCATATGGGCGACATTGTGATTGATAGGAATATCATTGATCTGGCGATCGTGACAGTGGGCGGGCGTCATGTTGCTGGCGGGCACACTGCTCTTTGCCAATGCTATTTGTGTCAGGTGATTATTTATTCCAAGATTCATAGCAGCGTCGGGTTTTGCGAAGTCTATTTCGCGCATTTCGCTGCTGCTTCGTCTGTCCTTGTCCGTGTTCATATAGCCCATATTAATCATATCTACGCCATCTTTCTTCATTACGCCGATAGACTTGCTCGACTCGGGTATAACGTCATCAGTTTTCACTTCTTGGACATCACTGTCATAATCGATCTCCGTTGTCTCCGTAGAATGTCTTTCGACATATTCCATTGCACTTTTTTCACGGATGCAATGATTTTTGCTCAAATTTTCTGATTTTTCGGACAATGCCAAAGCTATGTCATCGACAGAGGTATTCGATGTAGGCATTTGATACATTTTCTGATGGTCATAGGACTTTGTCATGGCTGACATATCCTTTGGTTCCTCAGATTTCTTGGTTAACTCTTCAGGTTCGTTGTAAGTTCGTTTCTTGACTGGGAATTGAGTTACTTTAGGATCAGTATTAATCGGCGCGGAAGTACACGACACTGGATTGGTCATCACTGGGACAGGGTGTGTCGATACGCTAGGATGTGAATAGTCCTTGGTAGGAACTTGTGGGTATGGAGAAGAGGTGGACGCGTAGGGCTCCTTGTAGGCATTTTGTTGATATGGTTCTGTTCCTAATGTGGAATATTCATCTTGGCTACGAGCGGGCTTGTTAACCAGCGTAGATTTTGATGCTTCGTAGTAGGATGGCGCATTTTGTCCATACGCGGGCAATGGGCTTTTATTGTGATCGACGAAATAATTGGGAGTGGCTGATCCTGTGGCGGTGTTCGAAATATAGACGTGTTGGGAGTAAGGTGAATATGGAGATTGCGGCATTTCGCGCGGACTGCAACTCTTTTCAGGGCTACTTTTTACCGATGTGGTATCTTGATAGAAGCCAGCTCTGACGGTGCCATTTATAATTGGGTAGGATATCTTTTGGAAGTCGTCGTATCTCGGTGAAGCGGGAGAGCGCAAGAGCGGCGAGGTTAGTGTCATCTGGTGTCGGGGGGAGTCGAGGTCCTGGCTGAAGGAAGAGCGCTCCGAGATGGAGCTGCCGGTACTGGTGCGCCGCTGCCTGGGCGTGGTGCACGCGTGCGGCAATGGGCTCTCACCGCCGCCATCATTCGTCTCCGGCCCGTTAGGGAAATCAAATCTTGTAACTAACTTCATGCCGGTCAGTTTGTTAATCAAGTTCATTTTATCTGTAGTTTTTTCTTCAGATTCGTGTTCGTTCTTTTTCTTTGATGTTACAGTTGATGTTGCAGCTTTTGGAGCGCCGAATGCTTTGAACCAGGCACTCAAGTTCGGTGTTGCTTTTTCTTGGTTTGGTTTCGGCGGAACTGTGGTCTCAGTTTCATCCTCGGCATCTTTTTTAGTTGGTGTCGCTTTGTCTTCGCTGTTATGTACAATTTTATTTTCCTCAACAATCGGCTGCTCGATCTGGGCAGTAGTGATAGTTTCTATTTTCTTTTCTGTTTTGTCCTCCTCATTCGCAAAATTGTGATCACTTCCTAGGGTAAACTCCACAGAGGGGAGAACTGAGCCCAGGCTTAATTTGGGAGAAGACTCGTCACCTTTAACGGTTTCCCGTGTTTTGTTGAGTGGATCCGCGGGATCACTTTCTTCCACTTTTTCTGAAGTTTTGTTACTTATATTTGTCAGTAGGTTTCCTTTACTTTTCCCAGGTTGTAATCTTTCAATAGTTCTTTGTATTTCCCTCCTTTTCACTAGTTTTGGTTCCCTGGATGAAGGTCTCTTGCGCGTAAGTTCTTTCTTGTTTTGCAAGGATTTATCTCCTTGCGACGACTCATCATCTTGGCGACTATTCTCTGCATCCTCTGTAGATATAGTTTGTGTGGGGCTATCTGATGAACAACTTACAGCAGACCCTTTCGGTGTATCATCCAACCATTTACTTATGTCTTTGACGGCTTGCTCCAAAGCTACTGTAGCAGATTCATTTCTGGCGGTAGTTTTCTTTCCCCTTTTCTTTTGTGTAATTTTTTCTTTAAGACTCTCATCATCTGATGAATCAGAGTCGTCGTCATCATCTTGGCCAGAATCTTTGGCATGAGAGTCTGAACTCCTTCTCCTGTTGTTGTCGCAACCGAATAATCTGGTAAAAAGGGAAGTAGTCTTATACTTCTCATTCTTAGCTTTCAATTTTTCTATTGTTTCTCTCAATTTTTGGTTTTTGTCCTTGTCTGGAATACGCAAGTTTTGCTTTTGTTTATCGAGCGTGTTTTGTTTAAAGTCAAAAAGAGATTCCCAGGCGTCCCTGGCGGCGTGGCGTCGTCGTTCTTTGATTTTATCATATTTATCTTTGTAAAAATCGGGATCAGCAAGCTGGTCGGCCTGTTGCAGCTCCGGTTGTCGTCGCGGCTTGTGGCGAAGGTTGCGCTGTTCACGTTGTCGACCTCTGCTACTGTGGCCTTGTTCATTGGAGGTGCGCGAGGGAGAGGGCGAGGGCGAGCGCGAGGGCGCGGCCGAGGGCGCGGGTGAAGGCGCAGGTGAGGGCGAAGGTGAGGGCGCGGATGAGGGCGCAGACGAGGGAGCGGGCGCGGTCGCGGACCCTGATGCGCACGCGGGCGACGGCGATGGCGAGGGTGACGGTGTATGTATGGAGGGCAGAGGGCTAGCGCTGCGGCTTCTATTCGAGCTCTCCAGGGACTCTCGCGACTCACTTCTCTTAAGCTCTTCTGTCTCCACCTCTTGATGCTTACTCTTCTTCCTCTTAGACTTTTTACCATCCTTGTCTTTGTTTTTTCCATGTTTTTTACTGTGTCGACTTCTAGATTCGTGCTCAGATTCTTGAGAGTGTTTCTTATGATTTTTGGAATGTTTTCCATGTTTGTGGTGACCTTTACGTTTCTTTTTACTTTTATGAGATTCTTTTGTTTCTTCCTCATCATTTGGTTCTGGTACTTCCTCTTCCTCGTCTTCTTCGTCAAGTTCGACTTGATCCGAGGAACTAGATTTCGGCTCAACTATAACAAACGAATTCGAAAATTAATATTTGAAAGTATATTAAGAAAAGTCGTAAAAGTAAAAAAAGTACTTTAATTTCATTAAGAAAATGGAAGATTTTATGATTGTCAAATTACCTTGTTCTGATTGAGATATTTTCTTCCTCTTGTGCTCTATGGGAGATTCACTTGTCTTAATCTTGTGTTTACGCGACGGCGTCGGCAGCTGGTACTCCACTGCAATTTCCTCGTCCGATGATGACACTTGGTGAATGTACTTCTCTGTGAGGCGATCGAAAGCCGCTTGGAGATTATCCACCATCGTCGTATACTCTGTAAGATTTAGTTATAATACAATTATTCACTAATGTTTAAACTAGCTTTTGTCCGCAACTTTGTCCTGGTGAAAAAAAAAAGTAAGTAGCCATATGTTCTTCCATACTTTTCTACATCTGGTGCCAAATGTCGTAGATATCAGCAATCTATTGTCGAAATTTTGATGTAAAAGAAATTAAAACTAACCATTATCTTGTCCATTATAAAGACGACAATTATTCACAATCAATTTGAAGTCTGCTTTAAACATATTGAAGTCCGTATAGTATCCGGAGTCGAGTCTTTCTTCCATCTTACGTAGATCCATTGGGCGTCTGATGACCGCATAGTAGTTGGGAGCGTAATCCTCCTCCACGGGGTCCATGAATGGCCAGGCATCATCATGAGCACTGAGCTGTTCCAGCACTTTGTACATGTCAATTTGGACATCTTCGTCAGTTTGAGTAAATCTGGAAATAGACAAATTAATCTATTAAACTCTTGTCAATTAATTAAGCGTAGATATTTAAACATAATATTGTATCAAATCCAACTGTAAATATTAGCTATCCCTTCAGCTTTGCCTGGTTGGCAAATATATATCTCATATCCTGTCTGTCATGTCCATACCCTTCTTACTGATGTATGATATATACTATGTTTCTCCATGAGTGAGTTTTTGAAATCGGTCTAGTTGTTTTGAAATATATTACGTTTAAATCCTACGTTTTTATAACATTAGTATAGATATATTGAAACACTTACATTTGTGATGTTTTTAATTTCTTCCTGGTACTATTAACAGGTTCCACATTGTCTGGTATTACAATTTGCCCCGTGGCAGAGGCTAAGGAGTTGTTTGTCTTTCTGCCTGTCTTCACTGGGGGCACCGGTGGTGGGGAGCCCTTTCGCTTAGTGGTTGAATGTTTCGATTGTTTTTCTGTCTTCCTAGATTTTGAAACCTTCTGGGGCATTTCTTTTTCTTCACTATCTGAGCTGGAGTCAGATGAATCCGATGACGCGGATTTAGTCCTAATATAAAAGGAATAATAATATTTTTGTAGATTCGGATGTGACATTTCATTAAAGCTAAAGTATAAGTGAGATTTACCAGCATGACTTACAACCGAGTACTAAATACTACTGAAACCAAATCCTCAAAACTTAAGAGTTTTAATGTGGTAATGTTAAGCATTCTACATAAGCTTAATTCTGACTATTAGTTTAACTGTTAACTTAATAATCTTCCTACGTCTGGAGGTTTCAATGTCTGGACTTTAGTAACATCGACAGTAAGTAACTGGTTTACAATCAGTTGTCCACCTACCTCAGTCGTTCCCTCCTCCTGGCCCTGGTGTCCCGTGCAATCTGCGCAGCTTGGATCTTTCTACCGTTATCCCTGGCCTCATGAGCGCTGCGCTTTGTCTCCCGCTCCTTCTCTTGGATCTTCTGCAGCACACGGCTGGATGTACGCCTCGGTGCGTGTTCTAACAGCCTTTAATAAATATTACACACATAAGATTTCTTTAAAATTTTCATACAATATACTTAACAATTGTTGGTTTAATTGAAATAAAAATAGCACAGCTTCACAATTGCTAAATGCAAAAGACTTTACATCTATTAGAGCGCAATAGAGTCTTAAATATAGCAGGCAAAAACTCAACATAATATCTAATCTTAAATTGTTTGCATTAACAAAAAAAATCATCTTACATTCAAATAAATATAAAATAATTTCTCTTACATGAACAACATTAACAAATGAAAATAAATAACAGCTATCAGCCAAATAAAAAAATTGCTACTTTAAACAATGTTGACGCAAGCATTGTGAAATAATAAACATTGTTCTAATAAGCAAGAAAAAGATCAACTGAAAAAGACTTGATGTTTAGACAAGAGGGTTATAATACAAGTGGAGGCAATTTATAACTGCTATAAAATGTCACAGAAAATTGATAAAAAAACCCATTTATGTAGAAAATATTTAAAATTCAATGATACACATTGATCAGAATGATAATTTATAAATTTATTCCTGATACATATTCCATGATTGTTGTGAAGCTGACAATGACAGACATTATCCTGTATTAACTATAAATATTTAATTATAGTGACGCAGGTACCAAAGTAAACAGATTTTCATTTTTATACAATTGTGTTTTACACAAAATATAAAAATTTGATCTTTAAGTTAATCTGCAGTATTACAAATGGATAGATAGAATATTTACCCGCACAGCTTTATAAAATGAATAGCTCTAACACACCAAACACAGCTATAAAGTTTGACAATTTTTTTCAAAAATTGTTGTAATAAATGGAAACTGGAACTTCATTGTTTGGAGGACTTTGGTATTTAAACCCTTAATTTAAAATGATCAAACTGGATTATTATTGTGTAATGTAACATAAAATATGACTGTTTTTATTTATTTTGCATCCACTTCTATTATGTTTCTGTTCAGATATTTGAGACAAGTTTAAAATCTTGTTAATTATAAATGGAAGAGTTGGAATGGATGGATGATTGTAGCTATGGAATCACAGAATGACTAAATAAATCTAAATATAAATTTGGAATAGATATAAAATAACATAAACATGAATAATACATAGGCTACTAACACTTTCTTATTTCCACGCTCCCGATGTCGTGGGCGACAGCTAGTGGACAAATAAAAATAAACTTTTCAGTATATATTTGCTTAATAACTTAGTACATAATATAAATAAAGTTTAGTATATCAGCCAGCTGTAGAAAAACCATTTCCCAGAAAAACGTAAGTCAGATTTTGCTATAATCTAATTTGCTTTTTCTGCTTAACTCATGTTGTAAAATGTAAAGTTTATTCACTTTACTAATAAATTGCACTATTTATGTTCCTTTGTTTGTATTGTTTAGTTAAAACTGTATCAAATCACATAAGTATTTACTTCAACAGCAGTTCACATCTTAAGCAAAAAAATTGCTTAAAAACAAGTGAAACGAACAACAAAACCTATCTATTAAGTAGTCAAAAGAATTACTATATTCATAACGGTATAATCTAAAAATTTAATTTGTAACATTATCCGGCTTTGGACATATTATTTAGCAGAATTTATAACAAGAATTTCAAGTTATAACTCTTGATTAAAACAAAAACATATACTATGGCAAAAGGTACATTTTTATATATATATTTGTAAAAAATTACACATTAGCTTCAATTATGTTATATTTACAAGTCTAAGTTAACCACCTTTTTCGCTGCAAGCGCTCCTTCTCATGGAATAGTCTTGGTATCTCTGGTAGGAAGTTCTGCGATAGAGAGCTATAAAGCTCCTTCTCAACCTTGCTGGTTGCTCTCCGAAACTTGTCTGTCAGGTGGTTCCAGTCATTCTCGGTGAAGCACACCACTTGCCACACTCGCACCGACACATCATCATCCAGCCAGTCATCACCGTAGAACCACCCCCTCTTCTTGCCGTCACGACCTCTTTTCCTCCTGCCCCTCGACTTTGGCTTTCTTATTACATCTTCTCGATATAATCTTGTCCCATAGAAGTACCAGTAAGCAGAATCATTATTGTCCCATCTAGAATTAAATTGCACTATTCAAATACTATTACCATATGTAATGTTGTATATGAAGGTAAAATAGAAATACTATCTTACCCGAGCGGTTCAACTCTTAAACTTTCTGAGTCAAGGTTTCTGAATAGTTCGAAGACATCCTCTGAATCCAAGCGAAAGTCACACAATGCATATAATATTTCAACCTTTGTCCGGAGTGGCAAAAATTGAAAATCAATATCAGTGTTAAATGGATTGTAGCGGCCGGTTTCTTGACATTTTTGCCTGAACAGGCGTCTTAAATACATCTACAATGAAGTTCTATATTAGCATCATCAATCAATAATGTTTTCATATAAGATTGGATGGATTTAATTCAGTAACAGCTACCTGATAATTAAACGCTGAAATATCATTGCTGCCGTAACAGCCGTTTAATAAACGCACTATTAACTCTGTCAAAAGCGAACTCGCAGTTTCTTCTGTGCCATCTGTTAACAAGGCCTCCTCTAATTCCTGTAAAGCGAATTCCATTTAATACGCCATTATCACGCGAAAAATATTTTTCAATACAAAACCTATAACATCGGCGCAATTGTCTCGGTCAATATTCAATACTCACTTCAATGTCAAAATCTAGAAGATTGAAAGCAGTTCTGAACAAGGAACAAAAATACGCGATACTTGGTACTTCCCACCATGATTGAATATCTGAAATCCGTGAGAAACTCATACAGACATCACTTTTCACTGTATTTTTGGAAACAACACTTTCGGTGCACCGTCTCACTGTAACTCACCCAAAATACTAATAAAAGATGGAAACATAACCTATAGCTATACGTATTCATCGATCACTCATCACACTATAGACTATTTTTTGCCATAGCATCGCTATATTTGAGCAGAAATTTTATCATGTTATAGTCGGTTTAATATACGCGATAAAACACAGATCCGAATATGCGTTGTGTATCAGAACACAAACGCCATAACAGTTTGTCAAGCAAACAATTCATGCACTTTATGAATTTAACTGAATTAATTGAAAGTCACATTATAGTTATTAGATACCAATGAAAGTTATTAATTATACTACATATTTTTGATATAATTTTTATTATGTTATATGCTTCTTTACATCAAAGTTATTTATAAGTCACAAATTGACCGTACTTTTAACGGAAGTAAATTTTGATGCTAAACAAAACCATAGTGTAAACAATCGATTCAACGGCGTTAGTGAAATATCGATGTTTAGTGTTAAATAAATTTTCTCTCACTTTGTAGAATTGTTAGACAATTGTTTTGTGATTAATTTTCTTCTACTTCTATAAAATGTATTAAATTTATTGTACGTTCGGTATATCTCAAGTTTTCTGTTTAAAATTTTTGCTGATACCAAAAAATACTCTATGGTTAACAGTGTAACAGGATACCTAACGGAGTTTTAATTTTTCTCTTATCGATCGACTGTTTCTAGGGCATCCAATGAGCGCCTAAATGTGCCTGGATCGACCTACTCTTCGTCCCTCACCGTGGGGTGAGGCGAGGGGTGACCCCAACTGAAGGACTATTGTTTCTCATAGGTGTATTCAATACGCTCGGCTCCACGTTCAATAGTTTATTAACAACAACATTTTATTAACATAAATATAGCATACTGAGCATGCTTTTTATTCTTAAATTATTTTTTTTTCGTATCCAAACTATCAAGGCCTTTAACTGTTTGACATGACGGCTGATAGAAATAAATGGAATAGTAGCATATACTTGTGCACTGATCACATACCCTGTAGGCACAAGGGCAAGTTGATGATGATGGCGATGAAAAACTTTTAACTGTTCATTATCTATTCGTTGTCAAAAATATAAATATATTTAATAAAAAAAAATTACCACCGCTATTAGTCCAATAACGGTAAAC
>DVQG01001087.1:0-11765 GCA_018231605.1 Papilio ambrax
AGAATAAGGGGTGGGGGTGGTGGTGCTGCGCGGGGGAGAGCGGCTTGTCTGCCTGTGCACCATCCTGCTGGAAGCCGCCACCCCACGCGCCGCCGCCCAGTGCCTTCGAGTCCAGCCAGGGGTGCAGCGGCGTGTGGAAGTGCGGCCTGCACACCTGCCCGCTGCCACTGCTTAACGTTCGACCTGTGCAACAAAATTTTTTATTAAAAATTACTAATGTGACTTCTACAAATATTTTACATGTAAACAATTAATCTATTGAAATAGTTTTGACAAAACACAAACGAATTTGGAATTCAAGGACACATGGTTGAACTCGTTCATATCATTCAGTAGTGCTAGTAGCATGACCAGTCCTACGCTACGCTACAATCATTAACGCCGACAGCTAAAATGTTCGGTCGCCCGCGCTCGCCCAAATTAATATCATTTGCCTTTAACAGTGGGTCTTTCACGCGACATCTCTATTTAACGTAATTATAATAGTACGCCAGTGGTGTAGTGGTGCAGTTTAATGTGTATTTGATAAACAAATAATGATTGTTTGCGTCGGTCTCGTTGGCTGCGTCCGTGAACAAAGGCCGCTCTTTCCGAAATCGTTACAAAAGCGCTGTGTCACAACCTCGGACAATTAAAATTGTGGCCCACTTGGATATTTCATTAATTAGACAACTAAAAGGTGATTAATAATTTACATCATGAACTGTTTTGATTTTTTTACTCAAATGTAATTAACGTTTTTCTTATACGTGTGTATTTATACAATAAAATATGTCTTCTTTCCCGCATATTCACGGTACATAACCATGGAACATTACATATAATTTTTAAATAAACTTTAGGGAAGCACACCCCATTCAATTTCACAAACTACATTCGGCAATTATTATTTATAAAAGTGAAAACGAACATATGTACGGGCTCGTTATTGTGGGGTGCTGGTAGTCTCTTTGAGCGAGGATTGGTCGCCGCGAGCCCTTCGCCTGCGCTCCCCACGGCCCACGGCCCACAGCTCATGGCTGGGCAATTGTTGACGCATCCCTGTGGTGCTCCACGGGTTAGCAAATTACTTAGTAACAGTTAATTTACTGCCAAACCTATGTTTATTAGATGAGATTACGATTTATAAAACTATCATGCGCCTCTATTTAATATTTTATTAGTTAAGTCTACATTTAGATTATTGGTTCCGGTAATTTTAACAGCTGGAAAGATGTTATCAAAGATAGTAGAAAATGATGAAAATGCAGCTTTTTTATATTCTGAGAAGTAACTAGTTTGCCATAAATATTATGATTTGTTAATAATGAATTCGATTTTATACAAATCTTGCAAATGTTATTTATTAATTGCATAAACAGCTGCGCTTTATCGTATTAGTATAAATTATCATTAATCGAGTTATAATAATTAATAATTAATAATTATTATTACGAGCTGATTAATAATTTATTATCATAAATATATACTAATAAAGTGCATATGATTAACGACCTTCAAATAATAACAAAATCAACTAATTTATTTAGACAATTCTATTAAAATAACGGAAAAGAACAACATTTTTAAAACATTTGACTTCGTCTCGGTGCTAGCAAATATCTACTTTTCCTGAGAATATTACTACGGTATTGACACACTACGTAAGACTTTATTTTATGAACATATAAAGCACCAAAATCCATATAAAGAATCAAAACATAATACGAACATCAACAATGCCGAACGATCGCCTACTGCCCGCATGGCCTGTACCCAGGTGTCGATCGCACTGCAGATAATCAGCGATCGTATCGCAAGGGCACCCGTACATCGCGTCCCCACTACCAGCGTAACAGAGAGAAATGCTCTCTACGAGGAATGAATAATTAAATTATGTGAACTGTTGCCTAATTAATTACTTCGTTTACAACATCTACTTACAGTTGTAATAACTTACACTAAATACGTTTACTGAGTGATTTCAGTAACCTACCTCCAAATCGGAAAATTCTAGTTTCGGCAAAAGTATGAAAAATGTATATACAACATTATCATTTTATTATTCCCCATATATGATGCAATAAAACGGAAAGCGATTTTTCTTTTATTTTACGTTATAAATCACCTTTAGCATCATTACTGAGCGAATAAAACAATAATCAATAGACGGCGTGACATTAGGCAGAGTACACACGGGGCTTCAACAGCGGCCACGGCAGCCGCCCCTCGCGTACAATACCACCGGCGATGGCGGCCCGATAACGCGTATGAATAATTCCTGTTATCGCTCCATCTCGCCACATGCCCTACCTGCCCTCCTACCATGCGATACAACGACCAAGCGATGTACTATAAAAATCGAATTCGTTCGGTTCGGAAGGGAATCAATTTGAAAGGGAAAGCGGTTACATGGTACCGGTCGCCAGTCGAGCTTTTTATTCATTAGAGGGCTGCAAAGTTTCGGCCATTGTGCTAGATACTCAAAGTGCCACTAAGCTGCGATTGTGTGGGGATTTGTGCCATACGAACCATACGGATAAATAATAATATGTATTATAAAAAACTTGCACTCCAACTGCAATTTCAATACGAGAACATTGAATTTAAAAAAAAAACATTTTACCTAAAGATCTCATTACATTTTGTCACTACTAGTCAATAACTACAAGTATTAGATAAGTATCGGACCTTACGTCTTGAAAATAAGATTATAAAAAATATTCGAGATACTGAAAATATGTTTTGAAAAATCACTGTTTTGTTATCAATAAAGGAGTTATTCCAATCTTTTATTAAAATATTATCGTCATATTAAATGAAAATCCAATCAAACCGGTTCAGCTGGTTCTCACAGTGTGTACGGAAACAAAACACCGGAATTGAAGCGGGACCCCTGCAACAGCCCCCCAGCAGATGTGGCATCAGATCTTATCTGGCCGACTCTGCAGGCCTCCGCAAGTGTTAGCGATGCGTTCTCTTGTATACGCTTATAACGGTCCTGATGCAACCCCTTTTACTATAATACTTTGTTACGTAAAAAGTTTATTGTCAAAAAAAGTAATAGGTTTTTATAAATTGATTTATTACTACTTATATGTTAACTTTCTGCTTCTGCATTACAAATCAATCCTTTTTCACGAGTCAATGTACTTTCCAAAGATTAATAGTTTTATGGTCGTACATAAAACAAATTTTCAAATCAGTGTAACTACAAAAATGTTAATTGTAATTTAGTCATTTTATAAACCTCAGCGGTACTGAAACTTGTTATGTTACAGTAATTTTTTGAAATGATTTCATTAGATAACGTAATTTATTAATCTAAATCTGTAGCGAAGCAAAGCCGGGCCGAGCGTCGTCCAGTCTACGGCTGTCGTTGCAGCCGCACATCGACGCACGCCGCATACGCATGCGGGCGGCGTGCGCGGACGTGTGTTACGAACTTAAACCAACTTATGCCAACTTATCCCTTCCATTTATTGTCTTTAGACGTGTTATCCTTTGTTCCAGCGACGGATCATTACACTATACAATTCTCTACCCACTTGACCCATAACGCCGACAAGTTAGAGGTTAAATTCCTCTAGCAATCGTCCCCTGTGAAATGTCCGACGTGTTAGCGAATGATAAATGTAGGCGTCGATATCGCGTATCGGATCTCACCGTTCGCACGCCGAATTAATTTTAATTTATTGATTGCCGTATCGACGCGGAGTATTTTAGCTGCCTACTACGTCGCCATCGCCGTGCACCGCTCGCTTTGAATCTATACTATATTTAATTCCGACATCGATACAAATACAATACAAACAACAACGCTAAGTGGTACCATGTTGTAATTAAAACAACCAGACAAACTAAAAGCAGCCGTCCACGTACCCGTACCCACGATCCGTCGTACTATCGGTCAAGGTAACTGGAAGTACAATTCCAAATATTATTTATGAGTCGCTAGTTTCATTATTGCCCTATAAAATAAGGCCACTTCGCAATATGAATGGCAAACCGGCAATAGTAGTTGTTACTTTTGCCATATAATTAATACAATATTGTAAATTAAAAATATAAATCCTGCACACTTGTCGCCTGTCAACAACCAGATGATGTCATAATAAATTAAAATTAAAACTAAATAAATATTATTGCCATCATCGCATAAAACCTTAATGTATTTAAATGTAATCGCTAATAATGTGCAAATAAGGTGAACCGGATATATTGGATACTATTTTCACACGCGATTTATTCTTTCAACTATTAATCCTTTAAACCAAGAAATCAACATCGAAATATTGGGTCATTTCACATCACTACCGAGATATTGTGACAACACTGATGATATCTCACTCACCTGTCTGAAGTAACAAGTTAATATGCCTGTACGGTGTGAACTTTAATATAATTCCTTCGATCACAGTGATAAATGTGTAATTCATTCTTAACAACGTAAAGAAACATTTTACGTTTCAATATCACTTACGTCAAAAAGAATCTCGCACTACGTATAATCAAGATAGTGTCTTAAGTATTAATAATATTTAATTAATCAATCGTCAAATAAATTAAGATTATAGTGGAACAAATAAAGATTTCTCCTATAACTTCGATATCCTGAGATCTAACTGGAGATGCTTAGAGTAACAGAGAGCAGCATTTTGTTCTCTCTATCTCTGTCAAATTGAATTCCTTCGTATACTAAACAAGAAGTTTTTACCACATATCATACACTACCAACGTAGCAATCATAAAAATCGTATTATAATCCAATCAGAAGTGACGACGATGTGACCGCCCGCGAGATCGTTTTACCATTCGGGACGCGCTTCGTTCGATCGTAAAACATTTTTCGTTTGTACGACACTTATAAGAATTACAAGGACATATTGATACGAGGCATAATGTGAACGCGGCCGCGACATGTGTGGCGCGACCACTGGTGAGAGAACTGGACATAAATTAAACGACGCCTGTGAAAATCCTATTAAAATTCAAGCGACGATTTCTATCGTTTCATTTCTTAAACACCCAATTGTCACGGAATTATCAACATACGAATGGTGCATTATACGTGCGTAATATGTCAAGTTTTCGTTATATTGAAAGCCTAATAAGATATAGCTTCATAAACCAGAGGGTAAGTTGTGACCATTTAAATAACTTTGTTAACGTTATCGCTAAAAACTAACATCCAAACTTAAGACTGTTCCTTTACTACACCATTTTCCGTCTAATCAATTGTAATATAGCACAAATATTTGTTAATTTGTCTGTCTTTTCATGTACTTTTCACCAACCAACAGCGAGATCCTAAATGACGTTTCATTCGATGTCATTTTCATATTTATTTCTCTTGTAAGTGTAACAGTTATTATACGTTATATTTCGCTACGACAGAACTCGGTCATAACGTTGCTCTCAATACGTCGCCGTCGTTTTAAACAGTTTCATTTTATATCTAAATTGCATTTCAGTAGCTTTATGCAACCTGCATATAAAAATAGCTATTTTGAATTTCGTAATCATTAACGTCAATTATACTAGTTTTCTACTTTAAAGTTTGTATTTTTTGTAAATTAATAAACTATTTCTATGCCATTAATATCCATATATTATAACGAAACTGACTTTGTTAATATAATATAGTTTATTTGCATATCTAGTTTGGTTGTTATGCTTTCGTCGAGTCGTGTCCCAAGGTGAAGTTAAGCCGAGGCGGATTAGAGGTCGGACTGTCGAAGCTCTATGTTCCACAGGTTTACACCAAGCTATTGTATATTTAAATAAAAGTAATAAAAAGGAATTACTACATAATTTTTATAACATAGTAATTTAACGTGGATTTAGAACCTATCAAAATTGACGCATTATTTTACATGTTTGTTTTTAAATTTATATATGCGATAATTTAAAGCCTTATACATATTCCTAGGTGTGTTATAACACGATTCGTTGGATGTTTTATCATTTATATTATGATTATTTCATCCATATCCTTTGATTTTTATATTTTCTAGTAGTTGTTGTTTATTTTTGTGATGAACTACTACAAATTGACATAATAACAATGTTTTCATTTACTACAATTACATGTATTAAATAGAAAACTTTTGCATCAAAACAAGGATAATTCCCTATAGCAAGCTTTAGTAAAAATTCATAACAACGTTCAGTCTCGCGCAAACATACGACTTTAATGTTTGAAATGTATTTGCACGTCCGTGCGTGTCAGCCATCTGTGGACATTAAGGTTGGTTGCAAAAACGAATACCATTTATGCGTCGATATATTCCTTAAATGTGGAAGATAAAAAATAGACATCTCGCGATAATGATGTAAGCTGATGACACCACAATTTCTTCTCGGTCGAGACGACACCGTGGAAGGAATTTCTTTGCATACAGGGCATGTAATTTTAAGTGCACGCGCCCTGCATACGCAATGCGATGTCACTCGTTGGAACCCGGGGTGGGTACATTGTTTTTTTTATTTTCTTAAGAACCCATCACTTCTCATTAAGTGGCGTTTGAAGAATAACTTAACATCACTAATGTCCGGACATGAATTTTATTGTTATAGTATTTTAATAAATTTTTCATTGTTCGAACGTTCGTCAATGGCTCTCTCCCACTCTTACATTTCCGAGCGAGGAAGGAAGTCGCATCTTGTGTGTTTTGTTTTTAGGTGGAATTCGGGTGTATTCAGAAAATTAATACGAAATAATGAATTTGTAAAAAGTTTTTATTGATTATAAGTTTATTTAATACTTAGTTGACAAGAATAATGCTTTTTAATCCGTTAATATCTTTAAAAGATTGACATCAAATATAGAAAGTACGATACTTTCATACATCCAAAAAAAAAATATAACACATCATTGTCTAAGTCACTGTACGTCACCTACACAAGAAAGAGTTCACAGATCCAAAAAAATGTCCACAGCAACCGCGGCCGTCGGATATGTCACGCTACACTTGTGATCCCGGACATCAAACGGGCCGACGCTTTGCTACGCCGCGCACTACGAACGTCAAGTAACCTGCTTCTAGAAAATTTCCGCTACATTTGACGCGACAGTTTATTGAGATACCGAATAGATGCGGCTGATAAATTATCACTTGCATCTTCCGCGAAACCTTCACGTTTTAGATACCCTAGTTTTTTTTAACCTTAGTATAACCGTTTGTTTTACTTTTCCATTATCTCTATGAACATAACACGTAGGAGCTATTTGTTCTAAACACGATTAAGACTATAGATCATTGCTTTTACTGTGACGTGATTTTGACTGAAACAATCGTTCAAGACAATTTATAGAATTAACATGACATTGCAATAAATATGTTGTTCGTCACTATTAAGTGATTGTTACGATCGTTACTTTATTACATTAAAAAAAAACAAATTTTGATAAACAAAAACTTTGATTCTGTATTCCCAAGTTAAGTCAATTAATATTTAGAATGCATAAGGACATTTATAATCTGTGAGTGCATCAAAGTAAAGAATTGCATTATTGTTGAGAGCTTACGTAAAACGTACGTGATAGACTATGACCTATTTAATTCATCTTTATTACTTTATCTCAATCATAACTACCATGCAATCGCTTTAGGAATGTCTGTGAGCTATGCAATGTCCTGCTCACGGACATCTGAGAGGCAAGACGTCTTACTATCGAGTTCTCTCTCTTTTTCGTTATTCTGTGGACACTTACAATGATCAATGTAAGATAAGTGAACAGATCTCGAACAGTTTTTACACTTATCAAACTGTTGTTATTCATAGAATTTATTCAAAAAAGCAGTGTCAAATATCCTGTGACCTAAATCAAAGAGTACAACTAGATAAGCAAACATGGTACAGTTAAATCTAAACCATGACACAACAAATAATATAGACATGTAGGTAGACACGATCACAACATGAGTTGTAATTTCCATAATTAATAACCGTGCGTCGGTCACGATGTCTATCATCAAACGTGATCCAGCATCTCGTATCTACAGACGATGCTGGTAAATTGTTTTACAAGCTTCGATTTATTGGGTTATAGGAATCGTTGCGAAATTACAAGTTGGTTAACATCGGACCGCAGTCCGCCTGACCCCACAATCTTGACAATGGCCCGGCGACGGCGAGTGTTCCTGTAATAATGCCTATAATGACGCTGCCCGGCAGCTTGCTTACATAACCGCTCGTGACTCGCGCATTACGGTATCGACACAAAAATACGAGCCCGCATACCACAGGGACGAACTCAGTGCTCTTAGTTAAATTAAAAAAAACTCGATTATCTCAAATTAATAAATCACGATTCCTAATTAAATAATCAAAAAATGTAGTCTAATATACAGAAGATAAAGAAAACTGTAATTCAATTAATAAGCGAGTTTTCTATACAAAATAACTTCTGTATGAGGATAAACAACTGTTAAAATACGCACCAAGTTTCAAAATAAAGTAATCTTACTTCTTACTAATTTTATAAATACGAAAGTATAGATAGATCGAAGTTTGTTAGAGTTTGTAGCCTAAACTGCTAAACGGATCTCGGAAATTAGGCATAGACGTAAAAGATACTCTGGAAGAACACATAAGCTACTCACTTTTGTTTTTTTTTTAAATTTCATGCGGACGGAATCGAGAAAGCTAGTAGTTTCAGTAAAATTTTAGTACACCCCTGTTGTCGTTAACCGGTCCATTTTTCGATCTTCATAATTTAATCCTGGCTAAGGAGTAACTTAGAGTGTAATAACCTGACTTGAAGTGACAACAGCCCTCCGGCGATACCTTGTTACAAACCCAATCGATCAATATAAGAAACTTCTTATTAAGTACAACACCGTCATTACGCTCCCTTGACGCTTTATTTCTATTTGTATGATAAAGTCATACTGCTAATCTTACTATCTTACTAATCCAAAACATTAATTTTGGATGGATGGATGGATGGATATTTGTTAGAGTTTGTAGCTTAAACTACTAAACGGATCTCGAAATTTGGCATGGGTGTAGAGAATAGTCTGGTAAAACACATAGGCTACTCACTTTTGCTTTTTAATTCCACGCATACGTAGTAGCGGGCCAAAGCAAGTATTTTAATAAATACTATGTCGTAAGTTATCAGTGTCATAATATTAATAAACAGAAGTATATAAATCATAATTAAATTAATGAAGATATTTTCAAAACAGTACATAAACAGTTATGTATTAGCATAAAGGAAATCCCTTCCACACCTTATAGCGCGACATTGATCAATAACGCCGCTATTCACGCTAACGTCCAGTCATTGCAACCAAAGACATTAAAAATATATATTAATAGACAGGATAATACGAATACGTACTACTCATATAATTTTTATTTGTGTTAGTTTTTATTGTAACACTGAAGCGTAGCGGTGTAAACAAAAGACATTACAAATTAATAGACGGGACATTACGAAAAAAAACTATTACTAGTAGCTTCAGTTCTAATTTTGAAACTGGTGAGTAGCAGTAGAAAAGTTTTTCGCAATTATGGTTAAAATAATGAAAAGGAATGTCCAAGTAATGTCCGCTCTATATTACATTTGAATATCTGTATATGCAATACAATGATTAACCGTTGCATACTGACAATGTCAATACAATTCAATGGAGAACGAAAGACAATCTGCTAATGCTGAGATAATTGGTATATGGAATGATAAATTGTCGCTCTGTAGTTCGACAATTTAATATAGCTAAGTTGAACGTTAACTGGTCAGTAAATATACAAAGTAAATGTAAAACTGAATAGAGCCTGGAGGTCTGATATCTAAGTGAGTTTGGAAACACTCGATTGTGTCAATAACTTTGATTTTAAAAAATAAATCTGAAAAATGAAGTAACTCCTTTTTGGTATTTTTTTTTATATAGAAATTGTCAGATCAAATTATAAAAAGACAAAAATTATAGAAAAATGTTAAGATAGATTTCATTTGTTCTAAAGGAAAACACGGTTTGAATATTATCTAGAACAACAATTTCTAAAAGTATTTACAAGTTACAAGGAAGAATGTACCTGAACCCTGTACTGATCACAGTTATTTTGCGAGCAAGTCCGCAAACTAACTACACTTATAATCTAACTTGTACACTCGTCAACATTTATATTTCGTTGTTAGAATTATGTTAGAACTAGCTTTCGACCGCGACTGAGTCCGGGTAGAAATAAAAAAAACACAAAGGTGGGTAACCTATATGTTCTTCCAGACTATCCTCTACATCTGTATCAAATTTCATCGAAATCTATTCAGCCGTTTAAGCTACAGACTCTTACAAACATCCATCCAACCATCCATCTAAACTTCTGCATTTATAATATTAGTATGATGTATCTCAACAATACTTAAGGTAGAAAAGGTTGATTTAAATTTTATTATGATATACAAGTTTTAAAATGTTTTAGAAAAAATCACATATGTGTTTAAATTCGTATGTTAAACAAATAGTAATAAAAATTAAGCTTTTAAAATTTGCTAATTTTGTTATAATATGATTATGATTGTAATGTTAAACTGTTTATTTTTTATTGTTTTAATCTTAACAATTGTGTTATTGAGTGTACGATGCAATTGTCCAAGTGGTGTTCAATTTATTCTGAAAGATTATAGATTTTGTATTGACATTAACTGTAACAATTCAAATAAAGAAGAGGTACATGTTAAGAATATGCATTAACAGTTGTTTAACCTAACAATTAAAATTAATCTCAAAGATGTACTCATAGTTTTTGTAACTTATTTTTAGGGCAGTTTATGTGAGCAAATAACTTGAAATGACTTAAAGATTTATTAACAGTAAATTGGTACATGTTTTGTTAGCATGAATGTCAAGTTAGCGTTGGCACGAATATGTATAAAAAAACAGTTTTCAGTCGTATTTTATAAGCATAATTATATTTTGGGATTTATTATATTAAGAAATAATTACAACGATGTAAATGAAGACTGAAACAAAAAAATAAAAAAGGAAATAAAAACTCAGATTTTGTTTACATATACATAGAATTGAACATTTATTCTGTTATTCCAGTCACATTTAACATAGATTAACTGAATGTTAGACCGAATGAATGAGTGCTTACGAATATTACTTTAATTATAGCTCTCAGTGGCAGATCGGCACGATAGAGCCCGCCCCTATCACTGATATCGCCACCCGAAAGCAACAAAGAAAGACAAATGCGATGCTTTCTTTGCACAAAGGAGCGTTCTTTAACGGCCGCCTAGTAATGAGTGCCCGCGCCCCTCGCCCCTCGCCCCTCCGCCCCAGTAGCCACGGACGAAACAACGGGGCATAAATCATGGCGGCCCAGGAAATCATTCATCCTCAGTAATGTGCTGCGAAAATAGGCTTCCACTCGGAACGAAGTCGTGCGACGCTAACGCCCTCCGCGACCAACGCTTTAAACTACAAATTGTGGTGCAATGAGAACATAAATTTTTCATTTAAGGTAATTTTCGCTCGCAGCCCGAACGCTAACGGTCGCCGTAATCCCGCCCGTAATTTGTTACAAGTGTTAAAAACGTATAAATAAAATACAAATCTTAAAGTACTTTCTTCCACGGTAATACTTTCAGTATGAGTCTTGTTTAAAATAACTAAAACAATATCAGGTTATAACTCAAGACCTTTAAGTTGTAATTAAAAACATTTTCTGTTCTCTGAATCACAAAATTAATACAACATTATAACAATAACTTTCACTTTAAATACGCCCGAGTCACGTTTATAATAAAACTAACGTTACAGTTT
>DVQG01001088.1:0-11756 GCA_018231605.1 Papilio ambrax
CATGCCTGGTTTGCACTTGGCCATTACAACTGGACAGTAGCGCAAGAATGGATAGTATTCACATTATGTCAGTGAATGCCAGTCCAAGTACTGAACACTACTGTCCAATTATATTATGATTTATTTAAGTATCAATAATATTATGTGAATTTCATGTTACACTTATGTTTTCAGAAAATAAAAAAATATTACAAATTTGATGAGAACTCCTGTTTGCTTGAACTAATTCTTGAAGAGGTAAAAAATGGAAAACCTATGGGAGCAGAAGGTGTTCTATGGCTTAACAGGTACAAATATTATTAACTTAGTCATTTACATTGAGTAGATAGTCATTTCTGTCAGTTTTAATATGAAATGTGAGGATAAAATGTTTTGGCAAGGTGATATGCTATCAGATAAAATAACTTTTGTAGTCCAATAACAAATGGATTTCACAAATGAATGTGTATAATTTAATGAGTAACATTTTTTAGATAAGATTTGATAACTGATAGGTAAATATAATAAAAAAGTTAAATTTATGTTATGATTTTTTTTTAGGGCTTTATTATTTTTTGAGCTGACTTTTCATGGAATCTTGGCTAACTTAAAAACAGAGCCAAATGAAGTTAACATGAAGAAAGTATATATATCAGCTTACGAAGGTTCTGTTAAGAAATATCACGGTTGGGTGACACAACAACTCTTTAATGTAAGAATGTTTTTTTAAATTTCCAAGTTTATTGCAAGACTAGGTTTTGCTTGCTACTCCGTTCAATGGAATTGAAACACAAGTAGCCTGTGACTTATTAATATTTATTAAGCTGTTCCAGAGCTATCTTCTAACAAACATCCATCCGTAGATTTAAATTTAAAGTTTAAACTTTTGCATATGAGTCTCACTCTTACACAGACTACGTATTTCTTAATAAACAGTATCATAAAGAATTTAATACCTTTTTACTCATGTTCTGCCATCATGGATATTGATTATTGAAGTGTTTATTACTGATTATGTAATACATAATGTAATTATCTTTGTTTTCAGACTATGTGCAAGATGGCGCCGACATTACCGCAAATTTTAAAATCATTCGAAATTGAAAATAATATTAACGCCTTTGAGTCAAGATTGTCCAATTTTAATGAAGCCTTACATTTAGTAAGATGGGAAATTGACAAGTTTTTTGAAAATAATAATTTATTTACAAATAATTTTGTTCCATAATACAAAGTATTACACCAAAAAATTATGTGATTAGGAAAATAATTTGCCTAAGATTCTACCATAGGTGCTGTGTTTAATTACTTAAGGGGGCTACTAAAGTATTAAAAATTGTCGAGTATTTATTAGCTATATAGAAATTATAATTTTATATTCATGTATAAAAACACATAAGAAAATCAAAATTCTACTCCAAAAATTAGCAATTAGTATGTTAAGATTATATTGATAATGTCCCTAATAAGTTTATACTATTAAAATTCATTAAAAAGCCTTAATTACATGTCGGAACACATCACAAAATGAAACTTGAAGTACTAAATTACAAAAAAATATATTTTACCATGAAATTATATTTGATACTGGCACATTAGAATAAGTTACCGACCCTAGATATGAGGTGCTCTGATAAGATATTGTTAGTCTATGTCCATGTTTAGTATATGTAATACAAACCACAGGTATATATAAATAGATAGCACTATTTTTTATGTGACAATAACATGTTCAGTGACTGTGTCAATTGTTTTGTTTTTGATTTGCAAATGTGTAGTTTATAGTCCATATAAAACCAACTACAGTTTTAGCAATTTAAACTGAGCAGTGGAACTGTACAATTGTTACTAAAGGTGTGTAGCTTAATGAATTCTTTATGCCTGTAACAAATATATTAAGGTATTTAAAACAATTTGTTTTGTTAAAATAATTATTTATTACTGAATGTATATGGTTTTATATGCTGGCGTATTTAACAAAAATCGATGAATTCTTAAGCATATTGTGTTACCTTAATTTTAATATTTCACCTGTCTTGTATGTGACAAATAAATGCTTTTAGCGACCGATGATGCGTGTTTTAAAGCTAAAAATCCAAATATAACTTCCAGTATAGTTATCAACCACAAAGCTATATGTAACACATATTCTGTAAGCGTACTTAAGAGATATGGATTAAATAGAAAAAACGATACAAGAGGCATTTGCATTAATACGGTAAGCATTAGAAATCCTGCCAACTCAGGTACCTGAAACAAATTAACAGCCATAAAATGCTTAAAAAAAGAAAAAAAAGGCACATAATTATGTGCATGTAAAAGATAGTTAACCAATATTAATAGAACTTGACATTACTTAACAGTTGGGCTCATTGAGTGATAGACTCTGTATTGAGATAATCCTATACATGCCTATGTTTTGCAAACTATTAAAGGAGATACTAAATTATTATTAATAGAGACTTACTCTGGATGATAAATTCCCATAATTAGCCAAATACAGCCTAGTCACTTCTATTATAAACAGCAACACAAATACTGTTAAAGATAAGTATTTAGAGAGATGATCCAACTGATCCAGCTAAAATGGAAGGAACAATTTCATTATTCTGAGGAAATGTTAATCATTTAATTTCCTTTTTTGGAGAATAAAAGTAAGAGTAAAGCAAAGCCATTGGATATAGGGCTTAGTCTTACTTTATATAAATCTTAAAGTTTTATTTCATCTATTTACCTTGACATAAAGGAAGAATATTATAACAATAAACCATATAGCATAAATATATTGATTAAAATATAAACATTTCTGTAATCGAATCATTGGCCGATATTCCATTTAATCTTAATTACAAGATTCTATTTAATAAGAAAAGTTATAATAAATCAAAACAAAAAATCCTGTGTGATGAGTAGTAAATAGTAATCAGTAACCATGGTAACCGATGATGCCAAAGAATAACTTATTGCCAGTTGTCAAATCTCATCAACGCCAGACTGAAAATTACTAAAACAATTTGAGAAAGTGTCTCTCTTTTGTAAGTAATCTTACCCTAATTTGGGAGAGCAAGTTTCAGATGAAATGCTCACTTTAAACTGAATTAAGCGTAAGTTTCTTTTTTTATTCCTTTAATTTCAAATACATACTCTGTCGATTTTACGTATTTTTGTCTGTAAAACTGGTTGACATATGTCACTGTCACAGTTTTTAAATCTGTCAGTGTGAGTTCAGTGCTTAACCTTTAAATCCATTCATCATTATAAATAAAATAGTTTTTAGTAAGAATAATTAATAAATATGTTAATCCGAACCATAAAACAATCATTGGGAAAGTATCTGTTTTAAAGCAAATTGTGGCTAAAAAGCACTTCATAATGTTACATATCAATGTTGTTAGTTTACAAAACTCAAATCTTTAATTTCCATCCAATTACATTTTAAATATATAGTTTGTTATAAAATATATTACTTGTCTAATAAATTAACCTTTTGTTGTACTCAAATCTTTACAGGGTTTTTGCGACCGGAATGCATTCAAGTGACATGCAATGCTGGAATAAAATATTTTCCTCCACCAAAAAATTATGATCGTAAGTGGTTTTTGGTATTACAATCGAATAAGTATACCTTATAATAATTGAGTTATGGTTGTGATGGGTTGATGGCAATATGTAATTTAGTAAAATTAAAATATGTACTACTTTGATATGACATATACATGGAGGGTAGTGAGACAAAGGTTATACTTGAGAAGAGAATGGCTATCATATTGGATGAAAAAAACTCGAGTGCTCTCCTTCAGTATTAATGGTGTCTCACCATTCACTTTGTATTTTATTAAGTTGTCAGTGGAGGATGTCATATACATTAAATGTAAATATTTTTTTTAAATGCAATTGTTATATATAAAAATATGCTATATAAAAATTTGTTGTCAGTGTTTACAACCTTACGATTAAACCAGTTTGAGATCAAGACAAGTTCAAATTTTACTTATATTAAAATTCTGTTTACTTATTTGCCTTTTAACAATATTTCAGACATTGAAATACCAGAGCGGCCAAGACTGCGTATGTTTGAAAAGGTCCCTCAATATCCTTCAAACTTGAAACCCCCAAAAATGCAAAAAAGATTGAGATATATGAGAGGTCCAGAACTGTTGCATAACAAACTTCAATTGAAACAATATGGGGTTGTGGTAAGTTATTTTGACAAATCATTTACACTAAAACTCTGAATTCTAAAATGTTTCTGGTAAAAACACACATCAACAACCCTTATTTTACAATATCACATCATTTTACTTTATGATTTTCATAAAATAACTTAGTAAATCAAATACCTATTTAGATAGATTGATTTACTGCATAAATGACTGATTGGATCTTGATAAAATTTGGCATAAATGTAGAGAAAACACTGTATAAACACATAGGATGCTCACTTTTTATTACATGCAAAAGGAGTTGCGAGCGTACGTTAACTTAGAAGAACAGAAGTGTTAAAAAAATAGTTTTATGTATCATTACATGTTTACAGGCACTAGGTGGTGGAAGATTAGCACATGAACATTTTGAGATGGCCCGTTTGGTTATAGCCCGTCATTTAGATATGAAGAGAATGTTTGCCATCTGGAGAGTGGATCCTCCATGGCAGCCTGTTACAAAGAAGGGTCAAGGTCAACGTATGGGCGGAGGCAAGGGAGCAATCGATCATTACGTCACGCCTATCAAAGCTGGCAGAATTATACTTGAAGTCGGAGGCAAATGTGAATATGCGGAGGTATGTAAAATCTATAAGTACTGGAAAATTTTAGTTACATCAAATAATAATTTTTCTTGCATGTTATATTGTAGACCCTCGCCATATTGTAAAAAGAATGGAACTAACTTTATTTAAAATTTTGCAAAAATTAAAAAAGTGACATAATTAAGGTGTCTTCAATTGAAGCACTTAAGAGTTATGGTTTTTATTTTCTTTCTAGCGAATTTGTTCAAATGACATTAAAAATAGGAAAAAAACATAGCCTATCTTACTCAATGGTAACCTAGCTTTAAATGGTGAATGATTTTTTAGAATAGCCCCAGTAGTTTTTGTGTTTAGACACAAAAATACAAATTAGTACAATACTAGTATAGATTAGGTTGTAAACATAGATGGCGCCACTAGTTTCAATTCCTTATTTTCAGGCACGTCATATGTTAAAAATAGTAGCTGAAAGACTTCCTTTTAAAGCGAAAGCTGTATCACAAGAGATCATGGAAAAAGAAGAGCAGGAAGAGAAATGGAAAGAAGAAAACAATCAGAATCCATACACAATGAAATACATTATCCAAAACAACATGGGCGGCTGCCACAAAATGCTGTCACCCTTCGATCATAAGTGGCATGGAAAATATCTATAACTCTATTGTAAAGATCATAGTAGTTTAATATGTAATATAATAAAATTGTCGATTATTATGTTGAATTTTTATTTTTTATACGTAAATTATGCGAGATCGATATTCTCCCTCCAAACATTTGAATTTAGAATTTAACCATATTTTGTCAATAATTTAGCTGGAAAAACGTCATCAATCAAAATCTTACTTGAACAACAATTTAAGTATACAATTTCTAATGACCTAATTATTCCAAAGATTTAACCTTCAGATATCTAATCTGCAACAAAAAAGTGAGGCTAAAAAGCCCTCCCGGCCTTTAGTATGCATTAATTCTCTCGGTGATGCCATTTACGATACATAGTCAGATTTATTGTGCCTGTATGAAATACTTCATCTTAGGATTGTATATATATAGGTCAGGTATTGTGTTCGGGGCAGGGAAATTTTAAATAAAACGCTTATTAATATTGATATTTATTATATTTGACATTTTATGAAAGGATCGTGACAAGCCTCAGTTTGCATACATTTATAAATCTGTAGCATTAATAAACTTCTGTTTTGATATATTATTGAAACAAATCAACAAAAACAAATGTACCAGTAACAAATTCTACAGCATAATGTACTTCCAGAGTCGTGACTAACCTAACGACGAAAGCCAAACACACTATCTCAATTATCATAGAGAATTCGAACTGTTTTGTAAAAAGGGAATTTTCCACTGCGCTAACACTTGTATTAACATATCGTCATTGTTTTTTTTTTCTAAAAGAAGGCAAGAGATGACAATATGTTGTAAAGTGTTGTGACAGTAACATTGAACATGCTCAACATCTAGCTAAATTATAATTAATATTTTTTGAATTGATTCGTTAACGTTACTAATACGGTCACATTAAATACACAAATACATTAAAACATTGACTAAAGTGAAGTACATAACCTTAAATTTTACACACCGAAATTAGAAAGAGACATATAGATAGTATTTTAGAGCATCTTCTCAGTCACTCAAGAAAATGTGACAAACTTTACTGGGTGTAGTCTGACCAATATTTCTTTCTAAATTGCGGCGTGTTTTCTAGGTGTTATTTGTAACAGACAATTTTACATTCCGAGTGCATTACTACGCTGTTTATAGAATGTCAAGCGACTCTACTAAAAATATTCTCTATTCCCGCGTCGCCTTCAGATGAATACCTATAAATTATATAACGTCATAACAATATTTACAAAGCCTAAGGAGCTATCTTACCAATATGCAATTTACATTCTCAATAAATTAATATTAAGTGTTTACATGTTATAATACAAGCGCTAGGTCTCATGATATGGCATTTTAATTTATAAAAAAGACCGCATATAAAATCAATCCCTAGCAGTCATTTTATCACAAGTCCATAATACCGGATTTAGACAATTGACAAAGCTTTAAATATGAGACAAATAGATAAAATTGTCCATAGAGTTGGTAAACTAGACCTAGACTCTATTATTTTAATACATATATAAAGAGAGGCGGTGGTAATCACGAAGGAATGTTTTCAAGCCGTAAGCTTAATATTCGATATCAGGTTATGTGAGACTCGCATCAAGACTTGAGCAAATGAATTAGCTCGCGGTTAATATATTTGACTAGTTCTGTCTTAAGCTATGAATTAACTACGATTAACTTCCTAAGCACTGGCTTCATGCAGTCTTTATATCTATTTCATTCTTTTATTTAATGTCTGAGAAGAGGAATAAAATTAAATAACTGTAGTAAACGCATAGATATAAGAAAGATTTACAATTTCAATTAGAATATATTCTCGGAAATACGAGTATCGGCTAAGCTCTAGTTTAAGACATATATAAGTGAGGTAGCGTTTTTACCATTACTAGAGAAAACATATGTACAGGGTGTTGGAAAATGCAAGATTTATATTTGGTATCGAAATAGCGACAACAGTTAAGGCTCGCGCTCGTAGGTAGGTATAATGTGGATATTACTTAATTAGCCCGTTCAATAAGTTATATTAACATACAGACAAAACAACGCGTGTATACAATTACCTTATATTAATTTTTGTATTGACATAATTACGAGTATTATTTAACTACACACAATAAGTCATTAAATACATCATAAATAATGTGCAGCTTTGTAGATGACTAGATTAAATACGTTTAACGCTATATAAGTATAAAACAGTTTACAGTTTTCGATTTCGATCACTGCAAGGATCCATGTCGACACATATTGTACGGAGGATAATACGTTGACAGCACTCATTCGTAGGCCTCGCTCAGGTGATCGAGCAAAAATTTCAATTGTCGTTTCATGAAATTATTTTTGTGAGCGATAGAGTCGCATAGCATTTGTGTGGGCGCGACTCTGCGGCCGTCAACGTCCTCGTAGAGGGGCGCGAGAGGCGCGAGGGGCGCGAGGGGCGAAAGCGCCGGCGCGTTGTTGTTGAGCGCGTCAACGGTACTATCCCCCGAGCCGCGCGCCGCCGCGCACGCATCGTATACCTCGATCGGAGAAGCTTTCACGACATGCTGATATTTAAACGTAGACAATATCTGCCGGATCTTTGCAATGATCTGCTCTACTCAGGCGTTCGATTCCTGCGAAAGATTTTTAAATAAATCAGATATTTGCCGCTATATCTATTTGTTATGTTACAGGTTTAGTGAAATCCACACTCTACTGTCTAGTCTAGTGATCGGTTAGCTGGTGTCTACGTTAATGATTAATTTAATGGATGGTTTGCTTTTTGTAAGTACGCGACTCGACAGGCGCGCGCGAAACGTACGGGACTACGAGCTACCTACCTATAGAATTATAATACTGCATGGCGTAATAATGTATATAAACGTATAAAACGTACTTATATAAAATACTATGCTAATATAATTTTAAATGCATCAAAATGTCAGGCGTATCGTTCATAAGAGAGTACATTAAACATCGAGATGGCTAAGAAGGGCTAGATACGATGAGGCGGGCGGGGCGGCGGGGCGGCGAGGCGGTGCGGCCCGCGACGTGTACCGATGCCTGGCAAGCGACACAGCAACGTCTATACTAGAAGCGTGGGGTCGGCGTGCTCTATACCTTGAGGTTGTGGAAGTAGTGCATGATCTGGTCGTAGTCCATGTGTAGGTCGTCGAGACCGAGCGAGTCCTGCGCGTCCACTCCCGCGCCCCCCACAGCCCCCGCCCCAGCCCCGGCAGCGCGCCGTGAGTACATCGGGTTGCCTACGATTGTGGCGCGCTTTACCTCCGGGGAAGTGCTCCCTGGAAAAATTATTTTTAAATGTTAAAATTTGACAAATCAACAAATTGTGTAAATCACATATCAACAAAGATGACAAAACACAAATTCACCTTTAATCTGAGTGCCGGGGTCGACGAAATCTCCCTTGACGTTTGATTCCTTGGTCTTTTTGTGTCGCATCTGGACGTCGGGCAAACCTAAAAATGACACATTGCTTATTAAACATTTTGCAAAGTCAGAAAGAAGAATATGAGAATTGTTTAAGAAAATGTCTTTTGAAAAAACGAATGTTAGATCTATTTAGACGACAAAACCCTTTCATAAATATCGTTTCGATCCAACTGTGGTATACAGAGTAAAAGGAAATTTAGAATGGGCAATGTTGTGAGACAATTAGTATTGTGTTTACCAATTCCAGAGTCGAGCATGTAGTCGGGGCTATCGGGCTTGGCAAAGGTGCGGCGTGAGTCGTCGGTGCCTCTGTTGAGTCCGATGACCTCGCGGTAGTCCTTGTTCTCCAGCACGAGCGGCGCGTCGCTGTCGAACTCGAAGAGGCGCGCGCAGTCAGCCTTGCTTAGCTTCTCCACCGGGTCCTCGGACAGCTCGGACAGCTCGGCCTCATAGTGCATGGGGTAGTCGCGGTACTCGCTCGGCTCTCGGCTCATCATGTACGGTAAGTCGCTCGCGTTCAAATCAATAATTCTGTAACGACAAAACAAAAAGTTAAATATTGCGAATGTGAATGACACACGATCATTCGCTGAGAAAAATCAAGGCAATAATTAATCAAAGTAAAGTTTAGCTTAATGCTAATTTTAGTGTTCTAAACACCTGTAGAGTCTGATGTCTCATAACTTGCTTCTGTCATTTGACCGATGGGTAAATAATGTAACTTACCGGTCCGGACGTCGTGCACGGTCGGGGGAGGTGTTGTCAGGTTCGTGGTCGGGATTGCGGTCGGTGTTGCGGTCGATGTTGCGGTCGAGATTGCGGTCGAGATTGCGGTCGAGATTGCGGTCGAGATTGCGATCGGCGTTGCGGTCGCGGTCATGTCTCTTGTGCGCACGCGAGTGACTGCGCCGCGTCGGCGGCATGACTGTTTCAGGCAAGGACTGGAATATTCAAACATCCTTTATGAGCATCATTGTATTGTAAAAACTACATCTTATTAATTACTGAAATATAAACTTTCAGATAACTGGTTAAGAAACTCAAGTAATACCTCCAAGTAATTTTGTATACTAACTTTATTGTTGCGCGGCGGGACAGGTATTTGGGGTTGTGTAGCTGAGGAGTGCCTGTGCGGCGGCACGGGGGGTCGGTACTCATCGTGATCAGCAGCATCCACCCTACACACACACTCACACGTTAAAACAATATAACATGCACTACGTTTCAAATAAGAATTTGCAACGCGCGCCATATTGTGACGTCAGAGCTACATTTCAATCCTTAAAAACAACCATACGGCCAGTATAATAGGCATTCATAAAACTTAAATTGTTGAAATCGTACTTTTCTATCAATTTAGTCAGAGTTCATTGACATCGACATTCTCATTTGAAACGTACATTAGATATCTACAGCAAGTAGCCTAGTGCTGACTTGACTACGTATAATTGTGGTACATGTATAAAGCGTGTTTAAGAATTCTTCATTTGCCAAATTGAATACTCATTTCGGTTAGCCATTGCAATAGTATCAATACTGTTATATTTATGATTTTAGTTTCTACTCTTTTGACTCATTAGAGTTGTTATGTGTAGGGTTACCTCCTTTATTTTCTGCGTTTTCTGGAATTCGATTTGGCAATCGAAGCATCTATAGCGGTGAACATTCAAGAAATGATGTCGACTTAATCTTACTGCCAATGACCGTCTCCGGAGTGTTGTCGCGCGTGTCGAGATGGCTTCTTGCAGTATGTTGTCGAGTCTATCACCCTGGCCTTATCATCTGTCCTGGTCCTGTCATCTGTGGTCTTAGTCTTGTCGTCCGTGGTTCTACTCTTTTCGTTCTGGGACGGCAGCTCAATGGAATTAGGGTTATCAAAACTGGTGACCATAACGTTGCCGTTTTCTCGTATAGCGTCATCGGGTTCAACGTAGTTGTAATTGAGTGGGTTAGATGTGATTCTCATCTCGTTGTTGTTGCTTTTATCTATCGGTTGACTTGAGTTACGGTTCGCTAGTTGTCTGTTACCATTCCTCTCTATTGTTGCACGGCCTGAAACAGAAGTTTGTAATTTCTCAATGAATACTATTAAATTACATAAAACTGCCTATAATCAAGAAGTAAAAAAGTAATAAACCAACCGCATTCACTTTGGATTTACTTTATATGACTTTATCTGCTATTTTTCAAGAAATTTAAACTAAAAGAGTTTTAAAGGTGTGGAGAGGTTTAAAATTCCGGTTTTACAAATGGAGTCTTTTTAGGGTAAAACATATTTGATATGATCCATTGATATTAAGGAAATAGAGAGAAAAGTTTACTTCTTGTTCTAGGTATTTTATTAAATCCCTTACCAAGCCAAACCCAATCATGGGCGTTGGTTGTTGACTCCCTGGAAGGCTTATCTCTAGCCAGGCCGAGGGTAGTGCCGACCAGCCCCGCGACTTGCAGCCGCCCGCCCTCCGCTACGGCGGGCAGTGAGCGGCCACCCCCGATACCCAGCTCCGCGTTCGCGGGTTTGAGACGAGAAGCGTATACCACGCACGATACTACGAATATCTGGAAGATAAAACCGCGTTAGAGAATTGTGAATGGGAAATTTTATAAAACTGCTTTGTGGAAATACTTACCACGATTGCGAAACAAAAAGCTCCGAGCAGAACATACATTCCTGAAAAAAAAATTAACAGTTTAAAAATGTACACTATAGATTTCTATCTTCATTAAAATAAAAAATGTATTAACCGATTTCAAGCGGCGTCATGTGAGGCTGAGGGCGGGGCCGCGCGCTGCCGCCGCGAAATATGGAGCCGTACTGCTGCGCCTGCACAGTCGGCTCGTGATTGTTCTCGTCTTTGAACGGCGAGAAACCTGAAACATCGTACGAAAAGAAAGATTATTGTTGGTGGTCAATGACGCCCATGGACATCCGCAACACCAGAGGAACTACAGATGCGTT
>DVQG01001089.1:0-11750 GCA_018231605.1 Papilio ambrax
ATACTTAGTTATAAATTTTACATTTGATAACAGTAATAGCTTGTGTTAAAAGCAGATAATTTAATATTTCTGTACATTTAAAAACATCCAAAAATTATTTTAAGGTGACAGCAAACACCAATGAGAAATCTTAATAGTATTTTTGTGTACAGCCAAAAAGGGTTCAATGCAGAGGTCATTCAACTCTTTATTCATTTAAAATAACTTCCAGGAACTTAGGAATCTTTTTACGTTTTTTATTGTAAGGTAAAAGCTATTAGTCATGTTTTTACAGTTAGTTTGTATGAATGTCTACTGAAATCCTAAGATTTAAAAACTTTATATACATACAGATTAAATTAATCTTTAAAAACTAGTGGGTATATTTTGACAGAATAATAATGATTCCAGAATGTACTACCAAGGGTTTATAAGATGTATTTAAGTCTTTTCAAATTAAATACTTCTGATTTCTGTGTTTAAATTGTCTCCATATTCTTAAATTTACTGATAATGTATTTGTGTAAAAGTTCAAAGAAATTAAAAGGTAAAATAATTCTAGTAATACAAAATGTAATAATGACATAATGACATCACTAGATATGATTTAGAATACTTTGAAAATAAAATGTTATACATTTTTTTGTTTGTAATTAATTTCAGTGACCTCTTTTACCTTCAAAATTTATTTATCCAGCTGTTTCCCACATAAACATAACTCAGAAATATACAATGTATGACACCTGAGGACAAATTATGACTAAAATGCATTTTTACTGTTTTAAAAACATCCTTAATTATTTGGTTTTTTAATAATTTTAATCACTATAAGTTCATAATTATTTTCTAAATTCTATTAAATTGGCGGTCACTGACATGCAGTCTTACAATGCGTTTTTCAAACACGCGGTCTTCGAAGTTCACAGAAAACACTGCGCATACACAAGTTTTTATTTTTGTAATCAAGCTTCTATTATAAAAAAAATATATTTTCTAAAATAACAAAAATGTAAAATTAGTGATATTTTTAAAGTCTATTTTTAAAAATGAAACCTACCTGAATCGCTCTCTGTAGTAAGCGATGCATCTCTTTTCGGAGTGGAGAAGATGGCTTTATAAACTAAATGTAATATAAAACATAATAAGATAGTAAGTCCGCCGATGAGGAACATATTCAGATTTTGACCGGCTTTTATATCCTCCATTTTCACTCAAAAAGTCGTAAATACAATCGCCGATCTTGTACTTATTTCACGATAGTCACGCGGCTTCAAAATCACTAAACGAGGTAACGAAAAATTGAACTAAACTGAGTTGCTGAGTGAATAATAGACCTAGTGAATGAAAAGATACCGCACCTTGCGATACATTTGACAGAAAATTGCCGCGCAATTTGAATTACTAGTGCGTTCCGTTCTACGCACTCATTTTGGATAAATTGTTGGGGGAATTAAAAAATTGTCGGAACCAATGAAACCTAAATCAAATGAGATTTTCAGAAGTTCTCAAGATTTTCCACTGACTTCTATTAGGATATAGATTTCTATGAGGTTATCGTATATTTATTTTTGAGTTTTTGAGTTTATGACTGGCTGATTCTAATAAAATAATCTTTTCTACAGAGACCAAAGCTGAGACGTCAAAAGACGTTTTGCCTTTCAATATGTCCAACTGTGCTATTAAACATTAAATTCAAAATAATATAAAAGTAAAATGTAACATTTATAGTTTTTTACAAAATGCCACCTAACAGAAGCAAGTAAGATTTTCATGACTTAATTATTGATTTTATAACATTTGTAAGTTTGATTATCTTTTCGTCATTGCCATTTAGTTAAGTGAACATATGGATATAGTGGGTGATAGCAGGTTTTATTAAAATATTTTAAAACTACAGCACCTTAATTCTTTAAGTGGTCTTAATCACATTTTTTGGTCTGGGATCATTTTAGTTTTGTTATCTGTATTTATTTTTCTTTTGTGAAACCTTTAACTTTTTTATCTGTGCCATGCCAAAAAATTTAACTGTAAATCAAGACGTGAAATGGTGAAATATGAATGTCATAAGCCAGACAAGGATGGTTATACTCAGTTAATTCATGTTCAAAGTTTCTAGAAATCCATCGAAAACTCTTTGGAAAACATCAAAACGACATTCATTCATTTTATAAATGACATTGTGATCGTGACAATTCTTATTGGGGCATACAGTGAAACGTTTTCATTACGATAGTTTTTATTGCAATTTGTACTCGAGTTTAATTCAACAAAATGCCACGACGAGGACGTTCAGCAAGTCCGCCACCAGCTCCACAGCGGCGGTAAGAGAAATACGTTTTAATTCTGAAATATCTCGCAAGAAATATAAGATATCGATGATAACCTAACTTTGTTTATATTACAGTGCTGCGCCACCACCGAGCAATGTGCCCGTTCATGCACCTCCATCAAGCCCAGGGCCTGTCCATGCTCAACCTCAACAACCTTCATTATTCGGTCAGATGGCCGCAACCGCTGGCGGTGTCGCCGTAGGATCAGCAGTGGTATGTACAAGAAATTACGTAACGTAAATATTAGGATTGAAAATAAATGTTTTTTTTCAATTTTATTACGCAACCATTTTAGTAAATTTCTAATACATTTAATCGAATTTTCTAAGACTTATTGGCTTAACGCCAAGTTATTGTCATGTGTTATCATGTTGCTAGAAGTAAATAAATTTGCGCAATATTTAAGTGTCACTTTATTTACGTTTTATGCAAATTGCACTAATAACAGAGGAATAATTATCTGTAAGATGTTTTTCTGTCTACTATAGATAACTTTTATTACTAAAAGCAAAACAAACTAACAGTTAACAGTAACAGTTTTTTTTATGTTTTAATCAACTTTAACTAAGCATGTTGCAGGGTTAAAGTCCTCAGTACCATATATAACCTTTGTTGTAGGGCATTATTAGGTTTAAAGTCTAGAAGTTTGGAAAACAATATTGAATCATGTGATATCCATAAGTCACTTTACCTCTTTTATCATTCTTGCTTAGATTTATTTATGCTCAAAACAAAATATTCAGGTTTATAATATGATAAGATAAACATGACTGTGATTAATATTTATGAAACATGATACAAAGTAATATGATGTCTGTATAAATATTCTGTACTATATCTCTATTCTATATCTTTAAATTATTTAGAATATCTCTTATGCAATGGAGTCTTTACATAATTTGGTCACTTAGAAAGTGATGGATCATATTTTTATCAACATTAAACTATTTATGATATACAAATTAATAATTAATTGTCTGCCTTTAGACAGAAATACACAGATGTACAGTTTTGTCACTTCTCAAGAATTTTTGAATGTAAGATGAGAATCGGATCACTGGATTGATAAATGTTTCTTTTATATTATTAAAATTGTCAACTATGCTTGTTACAGGGGCATGTTGCTGGTAGTGCTCTGACTGGGATGTTCAGCGGTGGCAGCAGTGAGCCCGCACCACAACAACAGGCACCTGCAGCACAGCCTGTATACAACCAGGCCCAACCACCGCAGGGACCTTGCGCATGGGAGATCAAACAGTTCATTGAGTGTGCCCAACAACAGCATGACCTGTCACTCTGTGAGGGATTCAATGAAGCTCTCCGCCAGTGCAAAATTAACAACCATATCTAATTTATTAGGTTCATAGAAGGCCTCACTAGTTTAAATTCATATTTCTTTCGGAAAAGGTTCAAAATGCTGTTTTACTCAATGTTACTTCACTAGTGAAATTTTCGGGCGCCTTCTATAATTTATAGTGGAGGGACAATACAAGTTATATAGTAAATTTTAGTGACTTTATTTTATTAAATATATTTTATTTAAGAGGCATTATTGTGATGTAGATTTGTAATTTCAGTTGAACAATTATGTTGTAAATTTGTAGAAAGTTAGACAAATACAATCCATAAACAAAACCAAATTTTTGTTTCATTTCATCAATCCAAAAGCATATTCTCCTGTGTCGAACTTTGGATTTCAGATTTTTTAATTACTTAGGAAGATCATTTGCCACAAGTGTTGGGTTTATGTATGACACAGGAGTCGATACTCGCGGTCGCAGACGCGCGCGCCTGCGCACCCGCCGCAGATCGTGGTGACGCCGATGCCGCGACGCTCCTTGTTTCGCGACGCGGCCGCGATTGCGGGTGGCGTTACTGTCGGCACCGCAGCGGTATGACAAAAATACAACAAACTTCATTATCGTCTGTATATCCCACTACGTATCTTCTATCTTCCGGGTCCGGATCCATCCAGATCGGTCTATCTTTTTTTTATTTCTGGTATTTTTCACTCAATCCATCCATCTCTTCTTAGGCCTTTCTTTATCAATATGTGTACATTGGTCCAAATTAATGTTTTGTCTATCATTTCTCATAACTGAAGTATGGTGTAGGGTCACGTCGCGGGTGAGGCGATAACGAGCCTGTTCAGCGGTCCGCGGCGGCACGAGGTGGTGGAGGCTTTGCCGCGCAGCTACCAGCCCGGCGCGGAGCCCAGCGGTCCGTGCGCGTACGAGATCGCCCAGTTCCTGCACTGCGCCACCAATAGCGCTGAGCTGTCAGATTGCGCAGGTTTCAACGAAGCGCTCAGAGAATGCAAGAGACGGAACAGTATGTTAAACTTTTAACCGACTTACGAAACTTCCTTCTTTTTTAAACGTTATCTTTTCGTCTGTATTTTTTGTGTATGTCATCAGTATCAGCTTGTAACAACAAAGTATCTGTGTAAATCTACACTAAGGATCGAACTTAAGTGTGGTGTTATATTGATAATAGTTTTGAAGAAAAACTAACAGGTTTGCCTTTGTTTCAGATATACCATAATGCTTCTGATGTCAAATGAAATAGATACGGCAATATAAAAACAGAAAACTTGTAATTTTACTAGTATTAGAACATTTATGAATAAATAATAGGATAAAAAAGTAACTAGTTTTATTTGTTATCCAAGTTAGTATATTGTAAAGGTAAATAAAAATCACGGATTACAGGTGTATCTATAAACTTAATTTATTTACACCATAATACATACACATTGTGACGTTTCTTTATTATTTAAAAAAAATAAATTTCGAGATTGGTAATAAGCTGTTGTAAACAAGACATTCGAGACATATTCATATTTTCAATTATTTCATTTAAATAGAGATATAATTAATAAAATAATACGCGATGCAAACATTTTTTATATCCACCGTTTTGGTCTAGAATATTAATTTTGGCACAATGACATGACACGCCAAAGTTCGATTTTATAAACTTATTTAACAAGTATATCCTTCAAAAATATACCACTGAGACAAATAGTATTTCTTTGGGATAAACAATATATTTTCATCAATTACTGACCATTAACATTGTAACAATGAATCACAAAATTGTGAAAGCATTTTATGAAAATACTTTTTCAAACATGGCAGCCAAGACAATGCACGGTACACACTTGGCCAATACAGTTGAAGAATTGCGAGGGCCATAGATTGTCTACTGTACTGGCCAAGTGTGAACCGCGCTTATGTCCCGGGTGAAAGAAACGATACTATAACAAATGTCTAATACATCGATTAGAACCTATCGGTTATTATGACTGAACAGTCCTGTCCCTTCGAAGTTACAACGGGTTTTAAATTTGTAACAAAAAATATTGAAACTTACTATATGGTCCAAAAACATGAAATCAACTTTAAAAATTAACATTGTGAATGGAAACATTAAAATCCATTTTGTGACAAAAAGTAAATACAAATAATGTTAATAAACTTAATAATATCCTTATATTATTTACAAAAAAATGCATTTTAAATGAAATTCGGTGTAAATATTTACGGGTTCGTTTTTTAATAAATCGAAAAGTTTTGTTCGATCGAGATATCGTTTATTCGTCTTATTACAATTCAACTAATAATACATTTGAACGCTTACGCTAAATCAGTCTAATTCTTAAAGCGACAACATGAAGAATAAAGCTTAAACGAATGCCGTAAAACGTACACTGGGAATTTCAATATAAGGCCACTAACATTACAGAGGTTAAAAACCATTTAACCTGGTCTCTAATAAAATATACAAATACATTTAAATTAAAGATCAATTTACAATGGACATTTAAACAGTTGTCTATACATAATCTAAGTTAATATGGCGGTTCATTAACATTAACAAACTCGTAATAACAATACAAAATTACATTTCAGATTGAAAACTTTAAGATGTGAAAACGTCTTATAATACATTTTGCAAATATGCAAGTAACTTTCAAACAATGCAACATGCCATGCAAATACCACAATATTTCAGTCAGTGGTTGACTGTTAACTTCATAGATAATTAATTTATGGACGACTTTTTTATTACATAAGAACAATTAATTTGTGTATTGTATTCTATACTTCTATTGCATTGACTATTTTTTTGCATATAATTTTGGCTATACCGAAGCTAACATACCCCTGACTGATAACTGTTTATTTAATAACATTTTAATATAATTAACCACAAAAATAATGCACCTGTGTCTGTAAATATGTATAATAATATCGATTGTATGAGGCCATTTGTTATGAAGCACATCAATAATAATTTAAAGCTTATCACATTTTACACTGAGTGTAAATTTTTAAATTTTTATATAAATACTCTTCATAGTAACCGAGGCGGCCGAGCACACGTTATAATCGATTAGCACAACATAAATCAATTCTTACGCAATAACGAAGGTGGAATTTACACAATATCATACATTTTATTTACAACATAACATCATTTGCCGATAGACTGCTATAATAGAAGATATGGATGTTGAATGAGGTCACAAGCGCATCTCCCACAGTATGAGGTGTGCGTCTTTGGGGTTGGGGTCAGCCGCGGGCGCGGGGCGCTCCGCCGCGTCCGCCGTCTGCCGCCAGTCCACGTAGCCGCGCCCCCCCGCCACCGTCACTACAGACCGCCGCGCGCCCGACCCCACCACGTAGTCCGCTCCCCGCAAGCTCCGCCCTCCGCTCCGCTCCCCATTTCGCTCACCATTCCGGTCACCATTCCGCTCGCCGCTCGGTTCTCGCTTGCCATTAGTCCGCACCTCCACTGCGTTAGCTGAATCACTTCTTGAGATGGATCGCTCGGAGGTTGAGGATTTACTCGAGGACGAGTCAGGCGTGGACGCCGCAAGGGGCGCTAAGTTCGCCGCACCCGAAGCTCCCGAGCTCGTCCGCGACACTCCACGCAACGCCATCGACTCCTCGCTGCCGGAGGAGGTGCATAGACTGGAGGCTCTCGAGTCCACCGACCAGCTGGAGAGGTCGAGGCTGCGGGGGCGGCCGGCGCGCATGCGCAGCCGGCGGTCCAGCGTGCTGACGCGGAACGGTATCGCCGCCAGCTCGGGGTCGCTCCGGCGCAGCGCCTCGCCGCCGGACCCGCTCACGTCGGCGTCGCCCACGCAGTCCTTCACGAACATCAGCTCCCCGAACAGACCGTACACGTCGCACGCGTTCAGGTTGGCGCACTTCGGCAGCGTCTTGCTGAGCCGCACGTCGCCCGGCTTCTTGCGGCGCACGACGGCCGACTGCACCCGCTGGGGCCGGTACGGGCTGGATTCCTCCGATATCCTTCTTTCCAATTTAGGTTTGTCCATATCCTTAGATTCCTCCTCCTTGAATTCTTGTAAGGTGGTGTCCGCTAAAGCTCTAGCGTTGGAAAGGTTGCGTCGGACCACGTTGACGTCCACCTCCCTGTTTTCCGGTAGAAGAGACAGGAGGAAGGTGACGGGCCCGGCGTGCGCGTGGTAGGAGACCGCGATATGTCCGCCTATCAGAGGGAGCCCCTCCAGCTTGGGCAGAGGCACGGTGACGCTGACGCCGGCCGTGGTGCCAACCCACAGCAGGCCCTGGCTGGCGAGCAGCGCGGACACGTACGCCGGCTTGCTGCCCTCGCGGGCGCCGATCGTCTTCGCCACGTCGGCGGCGATGTCGATATTCTGGAGATGCTCGAACGTTTCCGCGTGGTAGAGGCTGACGTACGTGGAATCGGAAAAGGCGGTCCACAGACCGACGCCGGAGTGGGCCAGGTACTTGACCGATCTGTCGCCTTCCCCTTTGAGGTCGAGTATCCGCATGATCTCAGCGGTGAGCGCGTTGACGGCGAAGACGCGGCGGGCGCAGGTGGCGTACACGATGCCGTCGACCGGCAGCACGCAGTGCACGGGCCGGTCGCCGAGCTCGATGGCGAGCGGCTCGTGCAGCGCCCAGCAGTCGTCGGCGCCGCGCCGGTACACCGCCAGCCGCCCGTTGGCGAGGCCCACGAACATGGCGTCGCAGTGGTAGCGCACCTGCGTCACGCCAGCCACCGTCTGCACCTCCGTCAGCTTCTCCTGCTTCTCGGGCTCCACGCCGGAGAAGATGATGATCTTCTTGTCCTCGGTGCCGAGCCACACCGTGTCGCCGCACAGCGTTGTCACTTGTCGTATGCCTTTCGCGTACTCCATTGAAGTAACCTGCAATCACCAAATGCAGTGTCAAAACTTTCTGTTGATTTGAGAAATAACGTATCAATATAAATATGAGGTGTCTGTTTACCTGTGTGTCGGGCAGGTGCAGCGTGGCGAGGGTCTTGAGGCTGGCGGCGCGCTGCGCCAGCACGGCCACGTGGCTGTGCTGCGCGCCGCCCGCGCACACCCACAGCAGCGAGCGCGCGCGCCGCGACGCAGCCCCGCCCCGCGCGCCGCCGCCACCGCCACCGCCACCGCCACCGCCGCTCACGTAGAAACATCCGCAGCGCACCTAAAATACAACATATTAAATATTACTTTTAAGTATATTAGTCACTTGTAGCTTTTTAGGTTTACTTTAAGCTTACATTCGCACGACATTATAACGCGCGTTAAAACATTGAAATGGAACAAGCCCATCAAGAAATATATGTTTCACGGCAGAGCTTTTAAAACGCTACGCTTTTACATACTCCAGTATTGAATTTTAAACGTTGGGCGAAAGAAACAAGAGTGATATTAAAGCATTCCTCGCCCCGAAGCTGCAGATGAGTCCCGCATCCCCATTCTTAACGCGGCGTTAAAAATACGCCCGTACGTTGCGCTCTGAGATATAATAGATGAACTAATTTAATATGATCGCCGCGTGAGTTATAATGGTACAAAATGATTAGTCGGGAAATATATGTATTGTGCGGTGTTGACACCGTCCAGTATTAACCTCAGTGAGTTGTTTGGAGGAGTAGACGGGCGTGGCGGCGACGTAGAGCGGTGCGCTGTGGTGCGGCGCGCTGTGGTGCGGCGCGCCGGCGTGCGGCAGACGCCAGGCGGGCGAGTTGGCGGCGGCCTGCGCCAGCTGCGCCAGCCGCAGCTCCGTGGCCCAGGCCAGCCGCGCGCCCGGCTCGCGCGCGCGGAACGTCAGCGGCTCCTCGCGCCCGCGGATGCTCAGCTGCAGGCAGCACGAGTCCACCCACGCCATCTCGTCGTCTTTTTTCTGATAACAACAATAATTATACATTAATTAATAACACTACCGAATACTATTGAAATTAATATACTTGTACAATAATAAAATTAGCAAAATTTTCTCTAGGACAGCGTTTGTATATACCAGAAAAACAAGACAAGTATAGTGGTAGGTTGGAAGAACTTAAAGTTGATGATATAAGAAGAAGAAAAATATACAGTGTTTTAATTGACGCAGATCTGAGTCAAGTTTTCTGTGTCTACATTTCAATTGCGATTGTCAAAATTCCAATGCTTAGAATACGAAGGCTTTTGTCATTGACTAACAATTATTATTACCAAAGCAATCATGCTTTGGGAGTCCCCTGTCTCATGGCAATATACAACAAAGAATTGTATTTACGCTTTATTATCATACTAATATTATAAATGCGAAAGTTTAGATGGATGTTTGTTAGAAATTGTAGCTTACGATGAAATTTGATATAGGTGTAGATAGTCTGAAAGAACCGACACTCACTATTTTAATTGTACGCGGAGGGAGGCGAGAGCTACCATTAATATAGACATTGTATGGAGGTTGTATACCTGTATACTCTTCTGTATATTCTGCAGCAGAGCGCGGAAGATGTCGGGCGCGAGCTCGGGGCGGGGGGCGTGCAGCGAGGCGGCGAGGTCGGCCATGCGCGACACCGCCTCGTAGTCGTGCATCAGCGCAGACATCTCATTGCACAGCGAGTCGCCGGTCGACGTAGACGTGTTGCTCAGACCGTTGCTCGAGTTGGAACGTAAGCTGCCGCTGCGGTTCATTCCTGTCAATCATACGTTTATTTATCTATACTAATATTATAAAGAGGAAGGATTTGTATTTTATGTATTGAAATAACTCACAAACTACTAGGAGGGGTTTAAAAAGGGTTGAGTAAGACAAGCTATATTTTTTTATTTTTAGGGCGAAGTTGCAAGCAACAGCTAGCCTCTTATAAAATTATTTGAATGGTATAAATGTATAAAATGTGAGTTGATTTTAATACAGTACCGACTGAAATGATAAAAGATAGATCACTTGAATACTGTGACAAATTGAATGTTACAGTAAAATTGCTATTAAACTTTATCAGGCGGCTAATATTATTTCACAAAATTAAGTCGATACTAATGTTTCAATAACTGTTTCAAAGTGTACATATGCACTGACGTAAAATTGCTATTAAAATTTATCAGGCGTTGACATTATTCAACGAAATGAAGTCGATACCGATTTTTAAACAGAATGTTTTTAGTAATATGTGTATCAGGTGTGTGCACTGACCTTGTGCTAGCACCCTGCTGAGCGTGGGCGAGGTGCCGGTGTCGAGGACGTCGACGTCATGCACGGGGTGCGCCCACTTGAGGCCGAGGCGCTCCGCGTCGCCGCCCGCACCAACAGACACGCACACCACCAGGTCGTTCAGCAGCAGCAGCCGCCGCGGCTTGCACTTCGTCAGCGCACCGGATTGATTGAACTCCTAATACAAACTTGTTATTTCAATAAATCGTATTTATTGATAGACAAAAATGAGGTAGTATTCATTATTTTTTCCAAGAATGCAAGTCTTAGGGCCTGTCCTAAGACTGGCTGATAGAGGATCAGATAGCTTAAAATGACGTCACATATTTTAAACGTTGGATTGTTATCAGATAATTTACAAATTGGTGAAACAGGGCCTTAATCTTACTAATATTAAAATACGAAAGATTAGATGAATGGATGGATGTTTGTTAAAGTTTGTACCTAAACGGCTAAACAGATCTCGATGAAATTTGTCACAGATGTAGAGGATAGTCTGGAAGAAGACATAGTTTACTTAATTTTGTTTTTATTATTTCCTCGCGGACGAAAGCTAGTGTCTATACTAATTTTCTTTATTATGCTCGCTTTACTGTCATCTAATTTATTTTCATTTTTCCTTTTGCTTTGTATACATTTTTACCTTCTTTAACTATCAGTATAAGTTAAAGTGACAACTAACAAGTTGGAGGAGGTCGTCCTGGCGCAGCAGATGCCTGCGGTCTGCGCGCGAGGCGAGCAGGCGCGCCGCCCCGAAGCGCGCGGTGCCGCCCGCGCCGCCCGCGCCCGCCACGCCACCGCGCGTCAGCCGCCGCAGCGCTGCACGGAACGCCTGCACACAAAGTCACATTTAAATCTAATTTTTATACGTAACAATTTTAAAAGAAAATTTCATCATCATCAACTTGCCCTTATCCCTTATGGAGGGTCGGCACAGTATGTGCTG
>DVQG01001090.1:0-11744 GCA_018231605.1 Papilio ambrax
AAAAATATATCGACGAATTGAGTACCTCCTTCTTTTGGGAAGTCGGTCAAAAAGTCTAATTAGGGGATGACAGACACCAAAAACGTCTTAGCGCTCCATCTTTATTTAGAATTTATTTTTGCAGTTGGTGTATTGGGATGAACGTTCACTATTTTTCGAACACGAAGTAGTGACAGTACGTGACAACGAAATGCGATCTCTCCTAGTGTCTCGTCAGTACGCCATAAGAAACTCAGATGCTTCCACTACTAATCTCCTGTTGGAAGAGTTACCAGGATCGCAGAGCAAACCGACATGTCCGGAGTATATTAAGAGCTGGTTGGATAGCATGGAAATTAGTAGCGCGAAATTGAGAAATGCAACTAAATATAAATAAAATCACTTTTTAAGTTTATATGTTGTATTATTTGCGTTATAAGGAATTCAAACGACTTGATAGTTTTATTAGTGTCCTGTCTAAGATTTAGATTGCTGGTGGGAAGATTGATCTATCAGGAATTTCTAAGTAAATTAATCTGCGGTGCAAGAATGCGTTTGGAGTAATTAAAAATAGTAATATTTAGATATTAGTTAACTATGCGATTTTCGTTATCAGCAACGCAATTACATCATCTTCCCGAAATCCGGAATTATTCCTTTGATTTTACAAGCAGACACTCCAATTTTATTATATGTATAGAAGATGATTGCTGCAGGCTTCCCTATAAAATAATGTCTCATCTATTACCTTCAAAGTCATTAGTAAATGCATGACTTAATCAATAAATGAGGTCATTAAAAATTGTGAAATCAAATTAATAGAAATTAATAATTAGGTTAAAATTTACATTTTAAATAAGATTTTGCTTGAATTTGTAAAATAGTATTTATGATTATAATACTAAGTTGATTCGGCGCAACGCGGCGAAACGCATACGAGTTTATAGAACGTAATACAAGTTTCAAACGCAACATTACACCTGACGATGCATTCCGTGACTAACTTCAGACGGTAAACAAGTTCATCGACTTAGTGGGGACAGAATGTACCATACGACATCGAGTCGTTTCCGCACTTAACACATCACAATAAAATATATTCAGTTATCAGTTAGACGTCAAACCAAGTGTATTATCAACGTATTAAGAAAATGTTTTGCGCGATACTTGCATTAGTTGCACTTGCGTATATATTGTGGGACGTTAATTACTTTCTCAGAATCGCTTTCACGATAGTAACAGGAAGATTGTTCCAAAAGAGATGCGGAATCAACGATACTACAACAATTTACGGTGAGTTAACGGTATATTATAATGTAAATAACTGAGAGATAACGGATATATCCGTGCTAAAATGTAGGCTATTTCAAATTTATAAAGTTTAATATTATCAAACTGTAATAAGTAACCTAGAAAAAAAACTAATACTTAGTAAACAGTTTGTTAAAATAATCACTAGACGTTATAAAATGTAAATATTTATACAAAGAATTACATGGAACTTATACGATATCATATTATTTGACATATTGAGAATGGGTTAGAAATCGCGTGGCTCATACCATAGATACAAAAAATACTTTTTTATGATTTTGTTTAGTAAGTTAAGTAGTCATAACTATTATAATAGCTAATTGTGAGGTGATTTTTAATTAAATGCATGTTTATTTTTTCTAAAAATTTTAAAATAGAATGTTAAACAAGTAAAGAAAGTTACAAGAATAGCACACTATGTAATTTTATGCGACTTTCTGACCTCTGCAGTAGGCTAGAACACGCTTTGCTTAAAAACTGAAAACATTGTAACTATTATCAATTATATAAAATACAATGATCATTGTATGCAAAGTTTGTATAATTTACTTAGGGTCCCTCACACCACTGGCTGATAGCTCAGATAGTTTAGAAGTGACGTCAATGTCAGTTAAGGTACCAAAATCCGATATTTCCATCACATATTTTATCAGACAATTTACAATTTGGTGGGACCGGCCCTCATTAATTTATTTTTTTACACTAGAACGATACACTTACGTTTTTTTTGGGATTAAAAAACATTTAAAATTTGTACTCGTTTGTTTTTAAAACATAGTTAATTAATTAAGTAATTCCTGTTTATGAAACGGCCCATAGTTTAGTCAGTATGAAAGTGGAGGTACGCACATTATACCAATTGCATTAAATTTGATTTAACTCAAAATCCCGACCTTATCAAACTATCTGCCGAAAAGTTTGTAGGGACTGTTAGTATATCAATTAGTAGACACTGCATACGAGACATCAAGACTAATATTCTAACACGATTTCCAGGTTTTTGTACAACACAAGATGTTGATATATTTTTGAAGCATATGAACAACGCACGCTATGTCCGTGAGCTGGACTTCGCCAGGTTCCACTTCTACGATAGAACTGGAATTTATAACAATATCAAAGCAGCCAAGGGTCACGCGTTGCAAGGCGCGTCTAGCATACGATACAGAAGGACTATTCCAATATTCTCCTTCTATAAAGTAGAGACAAAGGTAATTAAATTGAGCTTTTTCAGAGGAAGTGGATTTGACGGTGGAGGAGATGCATAGGAAGGGCAAATATCCTCTTTATGTGCATCTCCTCCTCCGTCGTATAAGGGTAGGCAACGCATCTGCAATTGCGGACGTCTATGGGCAGCGGTCGCTTCGCCATTTTGGCGGATTCGGGTGGCCTCTTGGTCGTTTGCCACCATGTGTTATAAAAAAAAATTATCGTGGTCAAACACTAAATCTTTACTAAACAAAGTACATCAGATGTAGAACATAATTTAGAACTATGCGTTCTTCTAGACTATGTTCTACTCACAAAAGCCAGTAGTCTATTTTTCTAATATTTTACAAGAATTTTCTGTTGTGAACTCTGTCCTCATCTTAAATTCATAGCGAGACACAAGACTTCGATTTCTCTCATTCAACAAAATGCTGCCGAGTTCCAAAGATGATGTAGACTTTGTATGAGATATTTCACACAATATTGTCGAGACGTTCTGAGAAATACAGTTGCACTTTAGCTATTTTTAGAATTCTTTTCTCTACTGAGTCTCACTTAAGTCTAAAATACCTTCTAATGTTTTAAAATTCAACATGTGTATATTTAAATTAATTCAAGTTATTTGTAGTTTGTAAGTTATTTGAGGAAATAAGCCTGTCTGACTGTACCATGAGAATTGTGGAAAGAATACGAAAAATTCACTCAAAATGGACTAAGTTGCTTAAGTAGGATAGGATACATATTATGTTCTATCTGTGTCAAATTTCATCGAGATTCATCCAGCTGTAAATTTAAACAAACATTCAACAAAATTTTCGTTATTATAATATTAGTAACAAGTAAGATTTTCTACTAATATTGATTTTTCTTTATTCGAAACGTCTAAATACTTTTTCTGTTTATATGTAAATTGTTTCCGATGCAAAAGTATTATTTATGCATGGAATGATATGCAACGATAGCGACAGGACGACGGACGACAACCCAAACAAATAAATTTATGCGCATACGTTACTCTCTTTAACCAGAAGAGCGTTAAAATGCTGCTAATACACTCAGAGTACATGTAGTAAACATAGTACATTTTAAGCAACCTAAATTAATAAAATGCTTAAATAATAATTTAAGGATTCTCAGAGTGAAAAAAGCATTAGTTTTGTTAAGCGGTAAGAGAACGATCAAATTTCTCATCACATTTCTAATATGAACAAAAGTGGCAAACAAAGCCACACGCTAAAAGAGCCTTTGAAACGATGAGTGGTTGTTGATTTATTCCAACTAATATAATTCGTAGATTAATGTATACTATTAGAACTGTTAGCGTTCTTTCTAATCTTAGATTAAATACTTAAACTCTGTTCAAAAAATTTCATGCTATCAGATGTGTTCTAGCTAAAAAATTATAAATATTAAATCAGACAAGTCAAGTTTTACTTCAAAGACTTTGAATTTGTTTGTAAAGTAGTTCACGACACCTTTGAGGGAGGGTAATCTCTGCGCATATTCAAATAATTTTAGTTATAAAACGATATGAATAAATTAAATTTCTACATTTCATGTGCGGCATTTTATAGCTCACAGAATACGCATCAGTGTGACTACATTACGTGGTAACGTAACTATTGTTTTTATTCCTTTTATTAAAGCAAATGAAAATTGTTTTAAATTCCTTAATGCTGTAAATGAACTAAAACGCAGGCACTAAGTAGTCACTTAGGAAACCAGTATGTGCATCACCTATTTCTCGAATTTAAACTAAGTTAGTCTCATAACAAATTTTAGGTTTTATAAAACAGTGTTATTCCTCAATACTATAATAAAGCTAACGCACTTAGAGACACTAAGTATTCACTTAAGAACCTGTCAGAGCACCGCCTACTTCTAGTATTAAAGCAATATTAGTCTTATTTAAATTTCCCCAACAAATCCTCTTTATTAAAATTCGTTCGTTTTATTTTTAAAAATTACAGTACGTCTAGGACAAAATACTTGTCCATCGTCACTGTTCTATAAAAAAAAAAATAGAAATTAAGTTGGGTAATTTTTTAACATACCCGATGTTATTTCGTGGAATTCCTCAATCGAAATTACAAGTATTCAAATAAAATAACTATCTCACTTTTAGGAATTAAGGGATATTAATAATAGCAATCTATTCAAAGGGAGTGAAAGAGATGACTATCTTTTTACATCCATGTTTTAGCTATGGAAACAAGCTATGTTTCACAGTATTCAAAAGCAGTATATTCAGCTACGTTTATTTACGTCGCCACAACAAAGGCAGTGCAAAGGGAAACACAAAGACGAATTCATCGGACGTCTGGTCCAACGTATATCGTAACAAACACAGTTTCATACACACAGTTTTAATTTAACAAATCTAAAATGGATTTTACTAAAATTGTAAATGAAAAAGTTTAGAAGGATGTTTGTTATAATTTACAGCCTAAACTGTCTAAGTCTCGATGAAATTTGGCAAAGATGTGATTTTTTTAATTCCATGCGAACGGATTAGTGGTCGAAATCTACTTAAAAATAACTGTATACGTTATTTTTATATATCATAAGGTGGCAAACGAGCATCCACCAGAATTCGCAAAAATGGCGAATGGACCGGTGTCCATAGACATCCGCGATTGCGGATGCGTTGCCTACACTTCCTACGCGAGGCCACTACCGGCAAATCCACTTTCCCTCCCATTCTTTCCTTATAAGAAAAGCGTAGATTAGGAAAGTGAATAAAATTAGGCCTCCTGCACCACACACATCAGACGAAACGCGGAATTGCTTCCACTCCACGCCTGTTTTCTGTGTGGTCGTGGTATTATACCGGGAGAGCCGGCCCATTCGTGCGAAGATGTTAAAGCGGGCTCTACCCCTGCTTAACATGTGGGTCTAATTTCTTATTTAAGTTAGTCTCTGAATTTGTTAGTTATCTTAGTTTATTTTACAATTTTCGACTCTCTAGGGGTGTAGGGCCATATACTGTCTTCCCATGTCGTGAGGAAATTTAAAACAAAACTTAAAACTTATTAATTTTCTGTGTTATTTGCTTATAAATCTCCTAGGAAATGTTCTATATATTAAAACAACCGTTAAGGTTTACACAATAGCGTTGTTAAATTGGCTTACAACAAAGGGAGCGAATAGAGATTACGGCGAGGCGAAAGATTGCACACGGGACCGGGTTCAACGACCGGATGCACTTCCTTATTAAATAGTCCCTTAAGATTGAGTGCAGACTGCCCCCCCCCCTTACACTCTGCCCCCCACGCATTACTTGCGTAAGTCAGTACTTCACAGACCTAGCATATCGTCAGATCCAATCCTATAAAATGTTACTTCTCCGTCGTAATAAAAATGTTTACGTAGATTTTCATTGTTAACACACTTTCTTTACGTTATTTTCATTCATCTCGTACTATTCGAAAATAAACAAAAATCTATAACAAAGTAAAAAAAAACTGTATATATGAATTAGAACATGCTTTTTAAGTCTAATATCAAAATATAATAGATTTACAAACATATAGTTATCTCGATTTTTCTGAGAGAAAATAAAGGGATAACACAATGTACAGTTAGGGACATTCTCGGTGTACCACTACATAAGCTAAGATTGCTCGGACGTTTTGCCGCTTTGACAGAACGACGCATACCAACAACAATAATAAGACGTGGTTTTTAAATGTGTCTGGGCGAGAAAAGGTTCCCGTCGTTTACGTAAATCACAGCTACCTAGTTATTTGAAGAAGACCTAGTTATTGCAAGAAACAAGTATATGTATTTCTAAGCGGGACACTGTAGTTTTCCCCGATTGTACAAGTGTAAAAGCGTGATCTAAACCAACATATAAAGCGTCTACTCACTTGACTCTATCGTCATCGGATACCACGTTGCTGTCATCACCGTTGCCATCACTGAAGCCAGAAGCAGTGCTCTGATGATGCTCAGGAATCTGTAACATAACACCTTAAAATATAGCATGAAAGATTCTTTATGTTTTTAGTAATAATAATATTATATTTCTGACTATCTATTTCTACGTCATTCAGTTGCACCGTAACCCTTTTTTTATAAATGCGAAAGTTGAAACGGATAGATGTTACTATGGATCTAGAGAACGCAATGGATTTCGCTGAAAAGCACAGATATAGAGCATAGTTTGAAAGAAATATAGACTAGTAGCTTTCGCTCGCGACTCAGTCCGCGTGGAATTAAAAAAAATAAAAGTGAGTCGTCCATGTGTTCTTTCAGACTATCCTCTACATCTTTACCAAATTTCATCGAAATCTGTTCCGCCGTTTAGGCTACAAACTCTAACAAACATCCATTTCTTTATCTAAACTTTCGCATTTATAACATTAATATGAAGTATGACAGTATGATTAATTTCAGATTTGTAATAAAGAGTTTTTTGAAACCACTTATTTTAAAATTTACATTGCATGAAGATTTTTTTTATATGAACCGTGCCATGTAAGCTACTCTACGAGTTTCTTTGTGTCTTTAATAGCGGGCTAATGGTTTATACTACTGTATCCTTTGTTGACGTTACTGTAATAAGGAACTTTAAATTTTGCTGTTATTCTACTCAAAATGTTTTACTTTTCAATTATCTATACCAACGTTATATTATAAAAAAGAAAATTTTGAGATTTTTCATGAACAAAAATAACTCGAGCACTATTATTGGTTACTTATATTTTATGTCTATTAAATAGTAAATGCTTCTAAATTTAATTTAGAACGATGTTGTATTTCTGTACAGTGTGAAACGTTTTTATTTGTTGCGTTTTTTTTAAAAAAAACATATTTTAAAAACCCAACTATACAGCATGTTGTAAAATCCCGTATAAGCTCATAACAATGTTTCAGTTGCGCTTTGTATTGGAGAAGCAATACGTACTGACATTGTTATCCAATCAGTGTCAGTCTGCGTAATCATCGAATGGGCAGCTTTAAATTAGAGCTAACGAAATGGAAATGGTAGCGACATCGCTGGATCAGCAAAGGAATTAAGCGTAGTTTTTTACTTTTGTGTTAAAAGATAAATTCAATACTGCTATTTTATTCCGCAATGACTCAGAAGAGTGATCGATAACTCAGAGGTTTAAACACTCGTCCTAGGTTCGAATCCCGATGAGATTTTCGAAGTTCATATGCACATAATTTAATTAACGTTCTTACGATGAAGGAAAACATGGCGGAGCGGATGAGGAAAACCGGCGAAGAAATTCAAATATATGAGAATCCCTCCCGCCAATCATCCAACCCGCGCCGAGTCCGCGTGGTTGCCATGGTCTCGTCACAATCACTTGCCCGATCGTTTAGTCAAAGATGTGCACGCGCTCTAAAGACTGTATCCATTTTGACAAATGAGATATCATTCGATTTGCATTCTCTGCTTGAATGTAATGAACAGACACAACAGACCGCAGTCAAACGGATTTTCTATTCCTCAATCTGGGCCCACCATTCTGGCTTAGAGGCGTATGTTATAGATATTAGATATTATTCGCTTAAGCCTCATTGCAGACTATCAATTCAGTCTAATGGATAGAGTATTATTGGCGCCAAGGTACACAAATTAATATTCAAACTCCATGTATCCTGCGACACATGCCATGTAGGCTTACCCTGCGTTATCTATTAACACATATAGCTCTGCAGATATAGGGGAAAATCTATTTACTGAAATATCCGATAAACTAGTACACACGTACATCGCCACTTAATATCAAATAGGTCAACTGCTAGTTTTCAACAATACGAAAATTTAAAAAGTGTCTCTAGAATTGAAAATAGATTAAAAATATTTAATTACGGACTTCGTTCCTAAGTAAAATTTACTAAGACTACATTTATAATATTTTTACGATTTAAAAAAAATATATTATCGATATAAATGTGTTTTATGTTATGTTATAGTTTTAAAAGATAAATGTTCTTCTCTATATTTTTGTTTACCTTTCAGTTTAACGTTTAATTTATCTGTTTCGTTAATAGAAACGTTAAATAAAACCCACTCAACTCGGTGCCTTGTTAAAGACCTTTTGTATACTGGTAATGAAATAAGTTTTAGCTTCATCGTCTCAATGAACAAAACACTACTACGTTGTAAAGAAATAACGAAGTACTTATTTCTATTTATAGTATTCAATCTAAAAACGAATAAATACTGATTGAATTTACGGTCGTTGTTTTAACAGTTATTACTTGTCTTATTAATGTTTTCACTGTGACTGCAACTTTTACTAGAATATTTACATTCACTACTTAAGTAATTATAAAAAGACTGAATTTCGCCCGCAACTCCGTACGCCTCTTAGTAAAAAAAAAACAAAAGTTAGTAGCCTATGTGTTCTTCCGGACTATGCTCTAGATTCATTCAGCCGTTTAGGCTACAAATTCTACATACATCCATCCATCTAAACTTTCGCATTTATTATATTAGTAAGATAATTCTACACTTGGAAAACCTTTAAATAGCTTAGAGTGAGTTCTTTTGGTTTCATCTATTTTATTGATATAACAAGATGTATCAAATTTAAGTTTCATCAACTATATTCATATTGAAAAAGTACTATTTTTATTTAAAATAAATTCCCGACAAACTCTTTCATAGCTCTTTCAATAACATAGTCACATTTGTTGCGAGCAGTTTATTTTAGAAAAAAGGTTGTATTCGACATTTAAAAGTTATATTGCCCATTTCAACAGTACCCCACGTGATGTACATTTAAAAAAAAAAGTATTGTTTTATGTGCAATTTTTTTTCAAGTCAAGGGGGAATGATCGTAACCCGCATGCATAAATCTACTCAACTGCTACCCAAAAACAAATTCATGTCTGTGTACACATAGAATGGAAGTTTAAATTTATACTTCGAATTGCTATTACGTTGTTGAACCGTGAAGTGATTTATGCTGGAAGACTTCACACGTTCTGTTGTTTCGAAATGGCAACATATTTTACGTACCCGAAAAATTACAGCGATTTTAGGATTTTCTTTTCAGCTTCTCGGTGTAGCGGTACCGTTTATTTTGATCGTAAAATATAGGCAAGCTTTAAGATTTATCTCATTTGAGTGGACTGTATCTTTATATGAAAAAAGTGAAGGATTGAATCTTTGCAAACCTTCAAACAGTATAATCTTTAATATATATAATTAAGTCAAAGTAATTCTAGTTAAACTGTTTAGAAACAATTGAACATTATAAAACATTTTTATAATAATATAATCCCACGTCAGTGCCACAAAACGTAATCTGTGTGATGAAGTGTAATCCTTCACTGGAGTGGATTGACATCGTATCTCCAAAACGTCACCTGTCAAATCGAGAGAGATCATTCACTCCAGTGAGTGGACTGTCGTGGAAATGTCAATAGAGGAGTCAAATCGAATTGGTCATTTAGAGTTTAAGGATTTTTGTACAATTTTTTTTTTGTGTTGTAAGTTATTATTTGAGAACAAAAATAAGTTTACAACGTCACATTACCCTATTGTACAGTACCAAGAATGTTGACTGCATTTTATACCTTAATTGTTATGCATATATGTCAAGCAGGAGTCTAACGCGAAGCAAACATTTTTGGAGTCAAGTGGCTCACAAATGAAAGCAGAAAACGTCGTCATACTGCGTTGTATTGTAGCTGGACTTTACGAGATTTACAAAAAAATAATGTTTTCGCTATTACATTGGTAGTAAATGTTTTTTTTTTAATTTTCAACGAGTAGTCAGTTCAATTTATTAATTTCAACCACAATATCGGAACGGGTAAATGTTTCATAATCGTGCAAGGCTTAGTGATTTGTAGCAACACGAGAGCATTAAAAACACATTATATTTAATGTGTACTGCTTAAACTGCTAAGTATTTTTCGCTCGTATTTCTAAAATTTAACATTGTACATGTAAACCGGCCTAACACTAATGTAATGTACAATTGTTGTTTTTTTTTAATCTTCGTAAGGTAAAGTGGGATTTTTGTCTTGGGAAAGACATGTCAATCCCATAGTGCTGCCAGTAGATCCTAAGAAACGAGCTGGCATAATCGTACAGCCGCCGCAGATTCTGGCTCAGACAATATTGAAATAATTATGCCTCCATCGGATGGGTTGAGCTTTAACTCACGAAAGAATGTTAAAATATGGTCAATGGTATAGTGCGTGATTTGGACTCGTTTGATGTACGCAGTAATAGTTTTCCTTTAATTATATGTACTAAGTTTTATCTAGACCTCGATAAAATACAAACTAGGTTATAACGTTTTACAAGCGGCCTAAATATAGGTCTTGTTACGATAACGTGGTTTTAAGTGTTTTTTTTTGAGATATGAATTAATCAAGGTTGAATAATATTATCACAATTTTGTTAAATTATAAATTTAATGTACACTTATTTTTAAACATGTAAAAAATACAACTTGAGCGAATTTTTCTTCTACAATTTGACCAGCCTATAATGTTTCTTTCTAAGTTTTTATTGTCTATGGGTTACAGCCTTGTAATTCATTATTATTACTAATATAATTATTTAGTACTGTTCAATTTATTTTAAAACTTATTCACCCATTGAGTTATAAAAGTCTGATTATTTTGTAATCGACTTTTTTCTTATACCTTACCACTGCTTATCTTAGTATTGCTCCTTTCTACATCTCTATCAGTCGTCGTAACTAAATTCATTCCATTCCTATGCATATACTCGTTTAGACATCCATTCTTTGGTAATCATACTTTTGTATCCATTGTCCAATAAGGATTCTGAATAAAAAACATTCACAGATGTTCTTTTCTCTAGCAATTTGTTTATAACGATAATTCATCAAAGCATGCAAATTTTATCTCCATCAATATTCATTAGGCGGGAAAACTTGATGACGGACCGTTTTTAATCAACTCACTTGCAACTCGCCGGGAACCGGGAACGCCAATTTTAAAATTCAATTGTCGGAAAGATATAAGGATAAGTTTTCATCAAAAAAAGATTTCATTGTACTGGATGAACTTTGAATAAACCGATTTTAATATAATTAAACATTAAAGAAATCTATCGACGTAAGATAATTTAAACTAGCTTTTGTCCTCGACTCCGTCCACGTGTTAAAAAAACAAAAGTTAGTAGCCTGTTTTCTTCCAGACTATCCTCTACATCTGTACCTAATTTCATCGAGGTCCGTTAAGCCGTTTAGGCCACAAACTCTAACAAACATCCATCCATCTAAACTTTCGCATTT
>DVQG01001091.1:0-11744 GCA_018231605.1 Papilio ambrax
ACCGGGCGTGCCGGCCCTGCAGTGCTAAGATGTTAAAGCGGGCACTACCACTGTTAAGATATACATATATGTGCATAAGCACCATATTATGACGTCACAGCTCTCAATTCATTAATAACAATAATGTTAAGGCAAATACATTTTTGATCGGAACTTTTCTTATGATTTACCACAGATCAAGTTCATATTATTATTTGAAACTTATTATAGATATTTACCTTGTATCATCTTTTTTCTTTAACTGCCTCTTTAAAAGCTTTTCTTTAGTAGTAACCCATTGCTTCTCCTCCTCCGATGAAGAGCAGTCCTCCGCGTTAATATTATCTTTGTGTGTAGTACCATCTGATTTTCTTTTCTATAAAAATGTATTCAATTCAATAAAAGAATTTAGTTTTAGGAGATAACATTTTTTATAATTAAATCTATCTTACACTCTTTGTAGGGTAATTTGATGAGTTAACGGTGAATTCCTTGTTCTCAACGACAGGTCCATTTAACAGTAAGAGATCAGTCTTCATCATTTTATCAGCAGTCAACAGAGTTATATCATTATTTACTATTGCATCATTATATGTTTTATCTTTGGTCTCGTTCAAAAGTTTGCGAGACAGCAAACTCTTTGTATATTTTGATTCTTCATCTAATAATTCTTCTTTTATGCTATTCTCTTCTTCTTTCTTTACTAGTTCTTCAAGTTCCATTTCTATACAGTCTTCTGGCTTAGAAGAGTTTATTGGTCTCTCGCAAATTGGGAGCTTTAAAAAACAGTGTTATAGGTTTAAGAAACATATAAGTACAAATTCATTTTTTCATGCAAAAATAAACTTTACCTGCAATTAACTTTTATACTTACATCTGGCAATGATACGATATCGTTTGTATCTTCTCCAAATGGTGCCATTGAATTACTATCATTGCTTTCGTCGTCGTTTTCGATCATTACATCATTGATGGCTTGAATATTGGACCTGTCTTTAGTTTTTGCTTTCTCACTTTCAGTTTGATCTAAAGACGAATGAATTTCCCCAATTTCCCTAAGAGAAAGAAAACGATTAATTCTTTGTTTAATATAAGCCAATTGATGGAAAAGAAAATAAATTAGTTACCTTTTAAATGAATCTTTGTATTTAATACCTTGGGATTTAAAATAGGCTTTTGTAACCTTTTCTGGTAATTTTTCTAAAGCCACAATAGCTTGTTGACATAACTTGTTATCGTTGTTAACAATGTATTTCAAATCTAACGTATTTTGACTTGAAACAGAAGCCTTAAGAACACTGATATTGTCTCCATTCAATTCTAATGTTTTAGATTTGTTTACAGTTTTTTTGCTTTTCCTGTTCTCGACTATATCATCTAAGAATGGTAAGCTAGGTTCACATTGCAGTAATTCGACAGGCTCATCGGAATTTAATGCAGGTGAAAAAGATCTATCCATTTCTTCTGTTTCTTCTTGACATTGTTCGTTTCCTGTAGCATCTGCTTCCTTGGTCGCGTTTAGCTTGTCTTTCTTTTTAAATTTTGAATAAAGATCATTAACATATTTATTATATTCCTGTAAGCCAGTAAGCCTGTTTTCTGTATCATTCTCTTCATTTGGTTCATTATTATCATTCATTTCCTGAGTGGAATCAACATCGTTACACTGTATTTCATCAGTGGTGGCTTTTTGTTTACTATTTGTTTGAAGTTCGGTTTCAATATCCCTTTCTGTTTTCTTCTTCCTTCTGGAACTCAAATCCATGCTTAATGAGTCAGAATCTGAACTTTCAGCTTCTTCCTCGTCTTGTGTTATTTTATCATTCGCCTTTTCTTTAATAACTTCAATTTCTTTATTGGATGTTTGTTCTTCTACACCGTCTATATCTTTAGAAGCTGAAGTTCTAGATTTGATCTTTTTCTTTTCAATCCGTTTCTCTTTTCTCTTTCTCTTTTCAATTTTCTCTTCTTCCTCTAGTAAATGATTTATACTTGGAATAATATCTCTAATCACTACGTTATCTAAGGGCTCATACGTGTCTGGGACCAATAAGCTCATGTTATTATCGTTTTCATCATCAGAATCGGGTTCAAACTGTCTGCGTATTCTAAATGAGCTTTGACTGAAAACTTTTTGTTCATGATTGTTTTTATCGCCTATCACTTGTTTCACTCCTTTTGGATTTAGCAATGGTTCGATAGAATCAAATTCATGACAAAAACTCGATACAACTTGATTATGAATATTGGGCGTCTCGAAGAAATGTTCCAATTTTGCCGCTTGTATACACTGAATTTGTGGCATTAAATCTGCGTCTGGTTCAGTTTTAATTTCAGCGATATTATCCTCCATATAATTTTCTATTGGTTCTATTTTTATTTGCGGTATAGATGTATTAGTCATTTCGGCAGTGAGTGTATCTTCTCCATGGTCAAAACAATTATTATCATTAGTTTGAGTTGAAGGGATAACTTCTTCCATTAGTTGCTTAGATACAGAATTACAATCTTCCATGTGGGTTTCACTTTCACTATAACTATCAAATAAGTAATCATCACAAATGTGTTCCTCGTCATCACTGTTTACATGACAATCTTCAAAATTGGATGTTACATCTTGAATATTGAAAAATACTTCTTCAGGTACTGTGTTCACAGAATTTATTTGTATACTGTTACATACAGAATTTTGATCCAGTAGATTTTCGTTATTATAAATAAATTTTACTTTTTCGAAACAAAGTTGAAACAATGATTTCACACTCACAGGATTGGACATAAATTGTACAGATTTTATCAAATTATTTCCTTTTTCATGTTTATTTTCAAAATGTTCCAAATAATTATCATGATTTGTATGTGATGTATTTTCTGCGTTAAATTTGAGATTGCCAACATCCACATTTTTCTGGTTTGACATCATATGTAATAGGGAAGACAATGCATTGTATTTCAAAGGCTTTGGTTCGATGTATTCAAATTTATCTTCTATACATTTGTTATATATTTTATTTTGCTTCATGCTCAAACTGTTACAGTTGTCTATGTTATCAATGTTCTTGTCTTGTTTTAGTGACATGGTATTGTTTTTATTTTTAAGTTTATTTATGTCCTCTATACAGCCAACATCAATTTTTTGGTTGCTTTGTATGACATTTAAACAAAGTGAGATTAATGTATCAACTTGTTTACACACTGCCTTGTTATTTTCTTTATTAGGTCTATTACTTTTTATGTTACATTTTAGGTAACAACATATAACTTTTAAACACATGGAAAGTAAGGTGTTCACTTTGCAACATTGAAGATTTTCAATTTTTTTGTCTTGATGTATCATTAAAGTGTTATTTTTTTTTCTAATTGAAGACATATACATTCTTTGTATAATTGTCTGGTAACACAAAGTTTGCAAAGGAGCAACTGTATTCGCAATTAAACTATTCTTAGATTTCAATACTAAAGCACCACTACTATCAGATTGAATATTTGTATCAAAATCTAATTTTCCATCAGAAGTATACAGTAATGACATATTCTTCTGTTGAGATGCAAGATTACACTCCTTTTCTCTTATGCATGTATTGTCACTTTCTCTTGAATTGTTGAATGAGAAGTTTTTTTTAATAATTTGATGGTAGCACAAAATTTTAAGACTGGAAACTTTTTCATCTTGCAAACTTACGTTAGTTTTCGGTACGGTTTCTATATTAGGACGAGTATTATAAAAAACATGTTTTATTTTATGAAGACACAAACTGCTCAATTTTTCGGCATTGTAGATCTTCAAATCTGCAATAGTATCACGTTTATGACCGATCGCTTTATGGCTCACATCATTATTTTTAATTTCAATAATTTTTTTTTGTATAGCCTGAATACTTAACATAAATAGGCTTTTTGGATTTATACATATTGTGACAGTATCACAAATTGCATTTGTATTAGTACTATCATTGACACTCACAGCATTTACTGGACTTTGAAAATATGTAAAGTCATTGTTGTTTGTTTCGACACTGAAGTAAAAGCACCAAACTCTATTCTGCCAGATCTTCTGATTGCTCCAATTCTGCCACTCAGGTCTGAGTAAATAAGCACAAGTTGGTGCATTGGCCTGATAATATTCCTTAAAAAAATCACTTACCATTTCATTTGTGACATATATATCAGGAGGTTTTTTATTTCGGCTATCTTGGGCTAAAAAAGACTGTGTCGGTTTAACTTTTTTAACTAACACTGAATCACTTATCCACACTGGATTTTTTCCTTTTATGTTAATTTTAGTTTTAATCTTTTGTTCTTCACTTGGCTTTTTGGCTATTTTTATTGACAATTCTTTATTAAGAAACACAGTCTTAAGATTAAGTTTTGACTGATTTTTTGCCTTGGCATTTTGTTTATGATCTTTAGTTTCTTCAACAATTTCACAATCGCTATCATTGTCTTTCAATGCCACTGTAGGTGTTTTTAATTTTGGAATTGATGCATATCTTGACAATTTATGTTCTTTCAGGAAATCTTCATATTTCATGGCTAAATTTTGTTCAATGTCCATAATACTATCTTTTGCAAGTTTAAATAGCAAAAGTGATTTTTTAACATAATGGTCCATTTTGACTGTGTCAGTCAGATTAGTAGTGTTGATTTTTTTCTGCACAAAATCATCTGATTTTTGTGTCATCAGTTCACCTAATTTAGAGGTAGCTTTTACCATATCTGTTAAAAATTCACATGCTTCTTTTGCTTGTACAATAGTGAGAGGTACATTTTTTTCCATGTGAATCTCAGGATGTGATGTTGTTTGTACTCCAGTAGAAGAATGTTTTGTAATGTTTGTTTGTGAATAAACATCAGCAGTTTTAGCATATGAATCAATAACCGGGATTTCCAAATGTGTGATTGCACTGTTTTCCTTATTAGTGACTCTTTTTATTTTTAAATTAGTACCTTGAATTTTCTGGGCTAGAAAATTTTCGAATTCATTAGTGTTACCCCAGGAGTTACAGCTACTGTTACTTTTTTTTAGATCTGAATTTATTATAGAGACTTCCATGTCATCATCTTGTTGAGTAAATTTATCTTGAGATATATCAATCGACTGACTACTGTCAAGTATTGTTTCAGAATCAGAATTTTTTTGTTTCTTCTTTAAGCCCTTGCTATTTCGCTTTTTTCTCGGTTTTTTCAATTCCTCTTCATCTTTGTAAATATCACTATCTGTTGATAATTTTTTTTCACATTTTTCATCTGGTATATATTCATCATCAGAGTTATATCTCTTACTTTTTTTTGATCTTCTCGGTTCATTGTCATCATCAGATATTTCTATGTTAGCAAAAGGATCGTCATCTGACCAATCATCATAATGTAATTTAACTTTTCCTCTTTTACGCTGTGGTCTACCACTCGAGCTTTCATTTGAAGTGGCAATATCTACTACTGGTGGTTCTTCTGTCTGCACTTTTACATTATTATCATCAACTACAATGTTGGCAACTGGGATTAACGTTTGGGACGGTTTTATTTTCGTATTTTTGTTTGTTTTAATTACTTTGACTTCATTTAAAATTTGTGCTGCAGTCTCCTCTGATTTCACCAAAGCATTTTCATTATCAAGGTCTGTCAAAGTTTTTTTCAATTTACTCAATGAAATTTCATCAGGATCATCATCACTTTCATTATTATCTTTAATTTCTACACAATCTGGAGTGTGCAAAATAGAACCATTGTTTAATTCAACAGTATGCATATTATTATCAATTTTATTTAAACTATCTTCAGTATTAGAATTAATAATGTGTTCTGGTTTTGCACATATAGTAGGTTTGTTTTCTTGTGTGCCATTCTCACGGTCAATTTTTGTTTTATTGGGTATTTGGGAAGTTGTACTATCAGCAACTTGATTCTCTGTCAATGTGTAGTACTTGGTGATTAAAATCTCCTCAGTAGCCTCAATTTTGTCACTGACCTCTGTGTTGTTTTCTTGTTTTTTCAGCAGTAACTTTTGTTTAGGCCTTCCGACCCTACTTTTCAAAGGTCGTCCTCTTAATCGTCGGGGTTTAATGTTCGTTTCAAAAAGTACTTGATATTTCTCAAGATTATCTTGTAAGTCATCTTCTTCATTGACAGTTTCAGAAGATTCTTGTGTAGTGCTCACTTGTTGATCTTTCATTGTACTGTCTATATCTTTAGTCTCCGACATATTATGGGCTTTATGATTTAAACATATTATCGATGATTCCATAGTCGGTGCGGTGTCTTGAGACGTTGATGTACTGTTTACACTCTGGACTTCATCTTCTATGGTAGATGATATCTCTACGTTGCTTGCACAAGCCGGTATCGGAATAGACAAATTCTCAGCATTCAAATCCATTTCTTTATGAATAGATGCGGCTTGAAAACTTTCAAATGCCTCCTCGGGAACACTAAAGCTTTTTAATTTACTCATGTTTGACATTACAATAGACTGGCCTGAATATCAATAGAATACATGTTTACATTTTAAACTACGAAGATTATAATATGAAGCTAAGAAAAATAATCGCCATTTATCACAAAAAGGCAAACATAATTGACAAATACAATTTAATAATTAAAATCTATCCCAATGTTGACTTCTGTCTCCATAACCACTAAAACATAAAAATAAATGACACTACTAACAAAGAATAGAAGTGAAAGAATCTGAGATTCTCGATCTCCACTTTTTGTTAAAGATAAACAGAATGTGTGTTTAATAATTTGTTGCTAAAGATTTTTTTTAATCATCTTCTACTTTTTTTTAAAATTGCATTTTATTTAGCTCCATATTTCAGCGTTTAAATTGAAAAATGGAATACCTTAACAATCTTGACATGACACAGATTTCATACTCTTTGATGACAAGTGACAACCCCTAAACCTAGTAATTTTAGCAAAAGTTTACAACATTGCAATATTGTTGACATATTCAGTAATCTAAGGAAAATTTACCCAAAACATTTAGAAAAAATCCACAGAAAGGCCTTTTATTTTTAAAAGAATCATAATCAAATGTTAGACCGTAATGTATTTTCCAATAGGATGGCCAAAAGTGTGCAAGAATTTGGAAGCAGATGGACAGACAATCAAACAAATAGTATCAAATAGAGACAAAATACTTTTTGTATCTTTGACTGATGATTCTATTATTATTTGGTTTTGCAAGGTAAGTTATTTACATTTTTTTACGACCTCACACAATAGTTACATATACTAGATGTATTACAGTGTATTCTAAGGAAGTGAAGTACATCCCTTGAATTTATATTTTATTAATTTTATATGGTTCAATAAACTAGGTTAATGGTCGTTAGGTTAAATACACTAGGTGTAGAAGTGTCAGTGCTATTCATAAATTTGTATGCAATGTTTACATATAATAAACTGTTTGTTACATTAAGTATTATTTAATTCATTTAAAACTAGATTTCCTAATAACTTTTCTTTATCACAAGGATTAGGTTATAATACCATGTTTAAAGTATCCTTGTATTATTGTAGTAAAGAATGTTTATATTGTTATTACATTTTTCATAATTTTTTTACAGCCTATTGTGCCAATAGTTTATCAAAAGCGTAATGCCGACTCCCTACAGAGACTTGGTATTAATGTTGGTGTTGAATGGAAACCTGATTCTTCTATGATTTGCATATCGGTAAGAATTTCATAATAATTAGATTAGAAATATGAGATATCTAGCTGTTCCTGTGCGGCGTCATCCGCATAGAATTATCCAAACTTTATTTCATTGTTTACATTTGTTAAATTCTCAATTGCAAATGTCAAAATTACATATACCATAATTACCTTGCTACCTTAGTGTTGGCAGCTTGTAGTTTATGGTCACTTCCTTTTCCAATTTATTTACTCTCTAAGTATAATAGTGTGAAAATAGATAGCCTAAAGCATGCATAACTGTAGGGTTTTTTTATTAAACAAAGAATTATTGAAATATATGCTGTGATAGCTGACATGCTAAGCCACAAAACAGTGTGTGTTTACACATTATTACATGAGTATAGATTAATAAATAAGACATAAGTTCTTTGTGAATTTCATGATTCAATATAAACTTGTAAATATAATTTCAGACACAAGAAGGACATTTAATCATCTACAATGTGGAACCACAACCTGAACAAACTGCATACAATCAATTTGATCCACCTACAGCAAGTCTACGCAGGGATTCAGCTGAGCTATTTGTTAAAGAGATGATACCATCACTTAAAATAACATTGGTGAGTTATATCCATATTTAAATACAACAAAATAAATTAAGCTATGAAAAAACATCAGTACATTCATTTTGTTTGTCCTTTAGGTAGAAATACATAAATTTATTGAATATATTCTAGTCATATGCTGAGATTTTATCAATATTTCATTCCTGTAACTATTACAAATATATTTTAGCCATCTGTATTTAGTTCTTCACAAAAAAGTATAACGTGGTTATCAACATCATCTCCCCTGGCTTATCCTACTCCCGTAGGGTGGGGGCACCTAGTTTTCGTCCTCCAAAGCATTCTATCATCCGTTATCGCAGTCATCACTCCCTTCTTGATCATATCACCTTTCACGCTATCCATCCATATTTTTCTAGGTCTACCGGAGTACCCTTCCACATTCATAACTAATGTCCGTCTTGTTACATGCAATTCATCCCTTCTCATGAGATGCCCGTACCTCTCTAACCTTTTACTCCTTATTTTCTCAACCACTGGGGCTACTTTCAAACTTCCTCTATTTGTGGTTATCAACATGTTTCTAAATACTGTGTAACATCCATTTATAGTATGATAAAGCTAACATGATAGCGTGGTTAAGTGGCCTAGATGAATTTAAATATTGTTTTGTTTTATTTTAATATTTAATCAGCTGACGATTTTTGTATAGTACTATGTAACTGCAGACTCATTTTGTCTGTTATAAGTTCCATTTAGTAGTTTATGACTTTACTAGCTTTTGTCTACAACACTGTCCATGAAGAATTTAATTAGTGTGTATTTTTCCTTGCTATCTTAATCACCTTGATCCATTGACCCGTTCTAGCAATAACTTCTAATAATCAATCCATCCATTTAAACTTTCACATTTATGATATTAGTGAGGTTTAATGTAGACAACCTCATGTCCCATTAACAATATCTCCTGGAAATTACCAAAAATGTATAGATAAATCAACAGATTTTTAAACATAAAAATTATTGTAGTGAAAATTTGTTTTAAACTAATTATAGTAATAAAAATAACTTAATTTCAGTTTAAAGAAGTTTTAGTATGGGATGGACAGATTACCCGCATGTGTTGTATATCGGGTACCGAGATTCTGGTGTGTACCACTCGCGCCCATCTCTTGAGATACAGATGGGATGGGACACAGAATAGAGATTACTGCTTAGACCTAGGACGGATACCATTCTCTATAAATCAACAAGTTTCTAAAGGTATAATTTTAATGTTGCTTTTTTATTATTTGTTTCATTTAAAAACTTTTTGTCCTATCAATGGAACAAAAAAAAACAATAATTAAGCTCAATTCAAAAAAGAACATTTATTTTATTGTTGAAATACATTTTTATAATGAAATTAAATGGAAACAGAATCACAAATCAGTTTTTTGAAGAAATTATTTTGTATATTAAATAATTGCTTCTGTAAAAGCATTTCTGACTAATTATTTATTTTACAGCCGAACCTATCTTAGAAGATAACACGCACGTAAATGATATCGAATACTCCCCATTAGTGTGTGGTTTTGGCATCACTCTGAATGATGGCCGGGCAGCCTACCTCACCGCTCCTAACCTCAAATTTGATCCAAATGTAAGCTTTTAACAAACACCTTTGTATTCATTTTAATCGTAAGAGTTTCCATTGAATATTTTTTTTTTATTCATACATTAATATTTATAAATGTAAGGTTGATAATAATTTGACTTTTATCTATAATGGTAAGTCAAAAATACAGGATTTTTTATATGAAGGTCAAAATTTGTACTAGCAAATGAATGTTCAACGGTCGCTTCGCTAATTCGATGAATTCAATTGGCCGGTTGCTGGTTTTTGCCTTATGATATAAAAAAATAATATCCCAATAATTGCAAATGTATATTTTATGTGTGTATTTAAAACAATATTTTATTTAACCAGATTTTATTGGATATGGAACTATGGGTAAGACATTGCTTACACTTGAGTGGTAACATTGTAAAAAGTTGCTAGTTCCCAATATCCCCTAAAATCTCAATCTTGATTGTAAACTGTATACAATATGCTATTTTTTATGCTATGTATCTATTTTAACGAGAGTTTTTATGTTTTGGTAAGAGACAAAAACTTTTTTTCAGGCAGTACAAGGGATCTGGGCGCCAGGCATAGATGATGCTACTTGTGCAAGAGTTAATCATAAGTTCAGACTTATTGCTATTGGCAGGAGAAAGTAAGTTACTGAAGTCATATATTACTGCACAGGACCGGCGTTAGGGTTGGGCGCGGTTGGGCGACTGCCCAGGGCGGTGGGCAAAAAAGGGCGCCATTGGTGTTATGCAAACTCTTCATTTGAGAGGAATCCATGCAATAGAAAATATTTAAATAAGAAATTGAATATAATTAAGATTAATAATTTATAAATAATTAAAAACAGTATTAGGACATTTTTGATTATTTATAGAAATTGTTTGACCTTTATATGACCTAATAAACTTTTCTATTGTAATCTATAATTAATAATAATTAGACTTGTAACATTCATTTTTTTTGTAAACTTTAAATCTCATGGAATAAAAACTTTTTTATTTTATTATGTAACTCAGAAACGTGGGAACGTTTCTTGGGGGACCAAGCCATGGTATAGAAAGGGGGCGCGGTAGGGATCTCGCCGAGGGCGCTAGTAGTGTTAAAACCAAGTCGTTTTGCAACGAAAATATAACCTTCAATGTAATTAAAATGTTTTTATATTTTTCAGTTCACAAGTAGACGTGTTTACGATAGACGAAGTGACTGGAGGTTTGGAGTTATCGCACACAATGGTACTCAGCTCGAAGGATTTCCCCGGCGATCCCGGACCTGTGAAATGTATTAGGTAAAGATAGCTAAACAGAAAAATAAGCTGTTTCTGCTTAAACAGATATTCCTAATTTTTTTATTTATCTCGCTTATTACTTTTTTTTAAAGTTCTTAAGATAGCGCTTGACCGGGATACCACCGACTTACTAATATTATAAATCTATTATAAAAGTTTAGATGGATGGATGTTTGTTTTGTTTAAATAGCTGAACGGATCTCCATGAAACCAAAATGTAGTCTGGAAGAACATAAAGGACACTTTTTCTTGTTTTTTTTAATTTCACGCGGCCGGATTCGCGGGCGAAAGCTAGTTTAAAATCTAATTTAGTTTTGTGGATTTCTAAATGATTCTAAAAAAATTTAAAACACATTGTCTTGTAAGTTGTTTTCTGTCTTGTGTGTCTTCCGGATGGAATCCAAGGTCCACGGGACCCAGGGGTCCATGTGCAGCGCTGTGGTCTGTTCCAGATGGACCGGGGACGGTCGCGCGGTGTCGGTGAGCTGGGAGCGCGGCGGCGTGTCCGTGTGGAGCACGTTCGGCGCGCTGCTGATGTGCTCGCTGGCCTGGGACTACGGCCTCAGCCAGGACCTCACCAAGCACAACCCGCTGGTCGTCTCCAGTATGGTCAGTCAATATACTGCTATTTATCATCACCAGCTCACTGAACGT
>DVQG01001092.1:0-11737 GCA_018231605.1 Papilio ambrax
ATTGATATAAAAGGTTCAAAATATTTAGTTACAGCTTCTCAAATTAATGTAAATAATGAATTTGAGGTCTCAACATCATAATCAGGTATCATTAAAGTAAATCAAGTAACAAAAAAGTAAACATTCATTTTTTTATACAAAAGATCATTAATTATCATAGTTTACGAAACAGGTTTTCTATATTGAGCTAGACACATCGTCTTTTGTTACAAATAATATTTAACTTTCTAATACTAAAGTTAGCTCAATAGATCGAATTCCATGTTGACCCCAAATCAATAGTTAAATATTTGCAAATACCATTATAAAGAACAAATTCATTTTATGCCTTAGAAAAGAATCCCTGATTGAATGTGAATCCATCAAAATTTTACAGCTTTCCGAATTTCGTTTCGCTCACAATTAACGGGAGGAGCTTTCGAAGAATAAAGCTAATATAACAGATTTATTGTTCTTTTACCGTATTTTTAACTGCCTAAAGCTTTTACTTAGTGTAATTTGAGACTCAGTATTTGTTTCTAGGTCAAATTATTAAAACGCTTCAAGTGAGTTCGTTTCTGTACAATTAAGTATTTTAAATACGTATTTAGCTGTGTCGTTTATTACTCATAAGAGTTAAAATTGACTATACAAGAGCAAACACAACAATCAATTTGACTATACTTTCTAGCAAAAACTATACCACTTTACAAATTGGCTTTCAATCATACTTATGTCAGAAATTGCTAAAGTTTAAAGTACTTTTGAACTAACATAATCTAACAGGCGATATCTTTGTTCACGTGATATCTTCATTTCAGACTTTTTCACTTAATATAATCGTTTCAAGAAGGATAGTTATATTATCTTTAGCTATATTATTAGGTTTTGATAGTGTAAGGTGGCCAAAACAAGCTGCTACATCAATTCGCCAATATGGCAAAGTCACCGTTGACCAAACACCCACATACTGTCCCTAAAAGAAAAGAGTGCGAAGTGACAGAGGACTAAAATTCAACCTCCGGGACAAAACGTGAAATTACTTCCACTTTACGCTTGACTTGCTTTGTTTACACGATGTTTACCATTTAATCATTCCAATAATCATATTACACACGGTTACATGTGTTTGAAATGAGCGCAATACGTCACTAGTACGGTAAACATGGTCGCAAGGTGGTTTAGAGTTCGCTGCCAGAACGCGGAACAAATAATATGGCATAGAGACCGCTGACTGCTGCAATCCAATTTAGGTCAGTGGGTCATCAGTTCGGACTCGTTGTCATACAATGAGATATCGTTGCAGAGTCGGAGGGCTTTGTATCAGCTGTTACCTATTTTCCTTAATACTTGCACTCGTTCTCTATTAGCAGTCTACAATCACTCATATGCCAGAAAGTAGGCTGACCCTTCTGCCTTATTTGTATACTACGCTGAATCTCTCTATTTTGGTTAGTAAATATGCCACTCATATCTGATTAATTTCGACTTGACGTCAATATTTACACATCAGAACTATTCATTCTATAATTGTATATATATTCACGATCAGTATTCTCATTTTAATGCAAAATACAGCAACGATTTACTTATTTTTGAACATAATTTCCCATCTAAAATTGATAAAATATTTGTCCCGACGAACATCGCCAACTGGAAGGTATAATGAAAATAAATCAGAGGCACCGTGCGTGTTCCTGCATCATAAAACCTTTATATGTCGTTCACATCGGTCGGGAAGTTGAACGCGTTCACTTTCCACCCCGCAAGGGTTCAGTCAACAAACTCTAATAGAATCATAAGATAAACCCGCACACTCATCAAACATAAATCAATGCGGGGCCTTTGTGTCTCTCATTTGCTTTGACATTGTAATAAACAAAGGTACATATAACATACTAACAATTCTTATAATATATATTATTGAGGAACTTATCTCATTATAGTTATATTCAAGACTTAGGATGGGAGTGACGTCCAAGAGTCACCGTGATCATCTTTTACTTTACTCTTCACTGGCCCAATCTAAACGGAGAACCAAGTAGTTTAATTCTTTGTTTTACTTTATTAATGTAGTGATATATTACGCGTTATAAAATTATTAATTCAATAGATTTAAAAGAAAATTATAAATTTTATCGTAACCCGACTTTTTGTGATAGAATCAAGTCAAATAAGAAAAGAATGTCATAAATATCCAAGTAGCAAGACATCACCTTAAACATGCAGAAGTCCACAGGACGTCTAAAATATGAAGACATCGCTCTTGTTAACTGTATATATAAATATACAGTAGACATATTTTTTGTAACGCTAAAACATTTTTAGATTGTTTGTTACATGTTAGGAAAATTCTAATAAGGGTATAATTACGATAAATATTTGTTAAACTGAGAGACAGACTTTGCAATAAGCTCTGTTATACAAGAACAATACTAAGATAACTAACTAAGCCAATTTAATCCGACAAACGGGGCCGCCAGCACAAACTCAATCCTTTTCAATTTCTTGAACACTTATCGCTTAAAAGGTTACCGCTCGGTCGCAATGCAAGACTGCTGTTCAACGGTTCATTGTTTTTCAATTTTTTCTTCCATCGATCATTCGATTTGCTTTGGTACGTACTAATAGTAATTGGAAAAGAAATTCATAGGTTCCAATTCAAACATGCTACTAACATTATCGATACAATCTATAAGATACTTTAGACTATGCACATCTAATTTAATTACAGAGAATAGGAAGAATAAGACTATACGATTGTAAAGATTTTCTTGTTATCTTTACAAGGCACAAGAATTTTAATCGATTCATAAAAAAAACAATGATGTTACTACATGACATAAATACCTATAGTACAGTAAAAAGATATATTTGGTTCTTTACTAAATCAATCTATACCTGACTACAGTATGCGTGAAACAAAAAGATAGAGGAATATTTGTTCACAGACGCTGTATAGGGGCTTGTGAATATTAGCGCTGACAAAGGTAGTGAAGCGGTGTGTACACGAAAATCGACAAAGACTACCGCAAACATCACATTGTGTTTGACATCCGGTATTCAATAAAAAGAAACGGACTGTCAACATTACTACGTCGATTATATTAAAAAAAATATGGGTAATTTGTTTTATTATCTGACATAAAGACGGTGTTATTAAATTATTCATATTAGCTTACGATAACGCGTGGTTGGCGCGCACAGCGGCTCTTGTCGATAATCTCATCGCGACCTCTAGACTTTGCAGGTGACTACATAAAATAATAATAATTTCAGTACCCGTGCCACTGACGACTTTGATTGCCTCCTAACAACGCACAACCTTGGTTATAAGACCAATATTTAGAATATCTTTCGAGATGGTTGATATGATATGGGTAGAATAAGTCACTATAAAGTCAGTATCACTTACTGCAATAAAGTTAACACGTTTATAGTGACACTACTTGGTTATTATTTAGGGGTCGGTACAGAGGTTGCGTGGGGTAGCATTCGCGGCGCGGCGTCGACTGGCATCGGGCGGCCGCGTCGGAGGCTGCGCGGACCATCCCCCGCCTCATTCACCCACACAGCCCCAAGGCCTAGCCCGAAACGGCAAGACTTTAATGCGGCATGTGCTGTTTCCCACAAAATACAAATTCGAATTATGTAATTGATTATAAAATAAAACAAACTTATTGACTTAGATAAAATATTTCGTTTTAGGTTATGCGTTTATTAAAAAATGTAAACTTTTTTGTCAAATCGGCACAGTTCTTTATGTATTCATGAGAAACAATATATCTTCACAACACCAGATTCCAAAAAAAACTTCTCTTCATTAATCATTGTTTTACAAAATCGACACATTTTCATCGAGTAATGTTTGATTAAAGTAATAAATTACTCAATAAATACGATTACTTATAAAAAGGCAGTCATAATGTTAACTCAGAGTATTAATTTCAGGGTCATTATTATCACATTACTATAATACTTGTCGATTAACAGAATTGTTATAGAGATCGAGAAAGAGGAAGCCAATTAGCAACGTACTTTAACGAAACTTGTCGGCTAGAAATCTTAAAGAGCATTTTCTTTGTAGTTGCGGCAGTATTCTTAAAATTGCGTTTAAGGTTTTAATAAAATTTATTAGGCTCTTTTATAAAGCTTAAGTAAACGAGGGTTAATTATAGAGATGCTTATGCAGAATCAGGTAACCCATTAGCTTACGCTTTATGTAGTGGAGATAATTGTATTTTCTGTCTTGGGAAATGACTAATATTTTAAAAGTTTGTATATCTGGATAGATGTTAGAAGATATCTCCCAAACGACTGAATGGATCTCCATGATATTGGCATAGTTGTGGAGCTTAGCCTGGAGGAAATCATAGGGCATTTAACATTATATGTAAAAGTGTAAAGTTAGTAAGTTGTATTAGTACTTTAGCTTCATATTACCTACTTTCATTATAATCCCCCTGTGACTGGCTTTTCTTTACAACGCACAAAGTTAATGAACACCAGTAATTAGATGTTTCCATAATAAATATTACATAAACAGTACGTTAAAATTAAATACATCTATCGTCATAAATCACAATACATTCAGACACAAATTTGATATAAATAAATATCTAAACGCATACATGTCAGAGACCCTTGAAAGACCGTCCAAGTGAAGCCATAAAATAGAATATCAAATGAAAAATTTCCTTCCGCTTGTCCGTTTTATTGCGGTCAGCACTACACGGGCTACATAATAGTAGCACTTATTTTGAAGTTACCAATATGATAATGTCACGAATAATCGTGTTATAAAGGAGTTTTAATTTATTATTAATCGAACTTTAAATTGTTTCGATAATCATTTTGTGTAAGAGAAACAAAGATAGAGAGTATAATAATAAAACAACAACCCTCACAACGATATTACAAATTTTCTAATTGCTATCGCGATTCTTAGACGAGTAAAAATAAATCATTATCGATTAATTGGTTACCTTTAGTTCAAACAACATTAAAACGACAATTCAAAATTATTAATATTGTTAAATAGTGGAATCTTAGTCTATAACTGTAATTATCAAGTCATAACAATTTCGTTATTGCAATACAAAGCATTCATTGTTAGTTATTGAATTAGTATTCACTCAGTTCAGTTACATGTTGGAATATGCCAGAAATTGAGATTAGTTAAGTGCGAGCTTCGGATTTAGTGGTTAGTGGTAATTGATCACGTAAATCAGGGGCTATTAAACTGTTCATTTTAAATACAATGCAGTTACAATTACACTCAAGTAACAATAAATCAAGCGAGGTAATTCTGTTACATTATGTTTGAAATATAGTAGAAAGAAATGGGTGAATAACATTTTATTTTCGTAAGCAATCAGAGCAAGCTTTACCTTATTAGAAAAAGAACACTTATACAATAAATTTAACACTTATGCTCGTGTCACACAAGGACTGTAAAGTATTACAATACCTACTGATATTGTTTGCACAACAACTTAGGAAATAGTATTGTTTGATTGCAAGTTTACCTCCAACAGTACTGCACTATCTTTTGTTCTGTGCTTCTATTCTACCTTCGTGTGATACTAGCATAAGGAGCACTTGGAAGGAGGTAGATGGTTCACAATGAGCCTCGAACAAAAGGCGTTACTCAAGGATAGTTCGGTACTCGTACATGCATTATCGATATATTTCTGTAGGCAGGGAGTTCGGAGGCCTGAATAGGCGCGCTTGTTTACGGAGCCTGAATTGCGACCGCCTCAGGCTTCAGGTCGCCTGTGTTACTTACGAGAGCAAACCTCTTTGCTTGCGGACAAACATTTTTTTTTTACAAGCGCAAACATTCACGCTCCAAGGAAATTAGAAAAGTGTTTTCTTAACCCGTCAAATGTTTTATTATAGCAATGATTAAAACAATAAATTGCTTTGTAAATCACATCATGATTGAAAGTGAATTAAATGCAGAAAAATAATTCCAACCGAAACCGAAAACCATTTACATAGTACTCCAGGGAATCAGATATTAATATAGTAGTCGATTTTAAAATTATGGCCTTAATAAGGATGTGATAATGACGGCCTAAAAGTCTGTTTGACGGAAACATCGAATTTTTTTAATTCATTGCAAATAAACTAATTTGGAGTAGCAACATATACATTTCGTTTCCGGACACAGATGTTTCCAATAAAGAGGGTGCGCAAATGTATATTAGTCCAGTTCGACATATTGGGTATAGAATGGTTTGCCAGCTAACATTTCTTTATATCCTTCTAATATATAAATATTTTGTTTTAAATCCTAATTATTGATTTCTATTTAAACATTAACTTTTATATTATCAGCACAAAGCTGTAATGAAGGCCATTTTAAAGGTATTTTAAAAACTAGCTGTTGGTCGTGACTTCGCCCGGTTTAATCTAACTAATATTATAAATGCGAAAGTTTAGATGGATGCATGTTTGTTAGAGTTTGTAGCCTAAACGACTAACCGGAACTGGATGAAATTAGGCATAGATAAAGAGCATATTCTGAAAGAACATATAGGGTATTTACTTTTGTTTTTTCACTCCGGCGAAACCTAGTTAATAGAAAGTCTACTTAAAATTTTGCTACCGACTTTAGCACTTTGTATTTTGAATATTAAATGGTATTAAAAAGATATTAAAACCGCCTAGCTCACTATTTACTAAATGTAAAAAACTATGAACAGCAAAGTGTGGTCGTATCGCGCTGTGTTAATGCTGAGTGCATTTTTCCATTAACGCTTCCCTGTTAACATCGATGCACTTTTATATCACTTTACTTCCATTTTCAACCGCATACAGTTTTTTGCCTACGATTGTTAATTGATGCTTTTAGGTGTGTGTTTTATTATAGCGTATTAAAAAAAAAACATTAACAATTCATAATTAAATCGATACCTTATGCTTTTGTTAACTTCAGTGCACGTTACATAACAAAAACTATATAAAGCAATATATTGTCTTTATTTGTCAAAAACAATCTGTTGTAAGAACGGGCACACGGCTTTGACTAAACTATCGCACAACTGTCGTGCGATTGTTGATTGTTTCGCAGCCTATTGAACTGTTGAGTCGCACAACTAAAAATCGAGTAGTGTTACCTCCATATAAGCTCATAGAATTCAAAGCGTGACTAAAGAGTTGTGCGATAGTTTAGTCGAAGGTGTGCGCGCGATCTTGATGTTTTAATTTACTGTATAAAGTTATATTTACTGTCATACATACAGTCATTGAGTTTTGTATCCCTTCAATAAATGCGCGGCCAATAAAACTAACAATAGGTACGTGTATCTGTGCACAGAAATATCAAAAAAATTGTCTGGAAATTTTTACATTTACTATATGATCTCAGGAAATAAATGGCGCTTGATCAAATCGCTCGGCTCGGGACTTTCGCTTGGGGCATTCAAAAATTGTTTTCCTCGGCTTAGTTGTTGAAGTTTAAATTGCAGAAAATTGTGTAGTAATTTCACAAAACATAATTTCTTTTTTGAAAGTTTGCCAATTTAGAAATTTCGAATTCAAAAATGAATTAGTACTCATAGTAATAATACATACGGGTCTTATTTATAAACTAAAAATGTGTATTTCATCTATAATATTGTGCACTAGCTGTTGCTCGCTACTACATCCGCGTAGAATGAAAAAAAAAATTGAAAATATAGCCTATGTTACTCACAGATAAATTACCTTTTTAACGATGAAAGAATTTATTAAATCGGTCAAGTAGTTTTTGCGTGAATCAAATTCAAACAAAATTACAAATCATTCCACTTTACAATATTAGAATACATATAGATAAATCAAGCTTTTCGATAGACAATGTCAAATTAAATAACAAGAATAAGAAACTTTTTAACGAACCAAGTAAAAGTACATTTTACAAATTGCATGTTCAAATAACAAGTCTTGTCCATCTTACAATAAACAAGAAATATTGTAGAGCATTGTCGCAGGCCGCGGATCGTCCGATCCCAATCTCAGTTTGCAGACATTTTATTTGCGAGTCGCTTCAAATAGGGCCCGTTGTTATTACACAGACACTCGGATTATGGAAATTTCTATCTTCTTGTCAAATAACTTGCGTGAAAAATCCTGATTCGAATTTAATGCTGGAGTTTTGTGACCCATTTCATAGAGAAATTTATAAAGAAATAAATTGAAGTTTTCTCGTTCTAATTTTTAAAAGGATTTACACGTTACTAATTATTTTATCCTATTGATCTGTACTTAGTGTATTATCCTGAAAATTAATGTTAAACATATGTTAACTACTTTACCGCGGTTATATGTTTAATCTAAAATGTGTAAAGAACACTATCTAAATTTCTTTTATGAAAACAATAGCTTTCGACCGTGGTTCTATCCACGCGAATATAAAAAAAAACTGCAAGTAGCCTATGCATTCTTCTAGATTATTTTCTATATCTATGTCATAAAACGTCGAAATCTGTTCAGCTTTTTCGGCTAAAAACTTTAATAAAAATCCATCCATCTAAACTTTCGCTTTTATGTTATTGGTAGAATAACCGTAGACTTCTACCAAACACATTTATAACAGTACTTAGAACTTAAATGTTTAGACACATTTCGTATTAACTTAAGTCTAACCAACTATTCGAAAATAATGTTGTATTTCGCATAGAAATATCTAGAAAAATCTTTAAATGGAAATGCTATAATTTTCGCTTCCCTGAACTTTGCTACTTGCTACAAACAGGTCTGGTTTTGTATTCAAAGAAATATTTTTTTAGACTTACAATACTTTACGCTCCCATTGTGACGAAACCTCGAGATATTTCCAATGCAATGTTTAAGATCATTCTTCTCGTTGGCTATTATTTTCTTACTTTGAATATGATATTTGTTAGACAGTGAACACTAAAATTTTAAATACAGTTATGACCATTAATTGACAGTCTAGCTAACGCACTCAGAGTCAACTTAATTATAGCTTTAAATGCTTTAACTGCAGTTACTATGATAAATCAACAATAAGAGCCTCCCTCGCTAAAAAAATAACATCTAAGACTCCAATAGACTGGGATTAGACGGTAACAAATGACGGTATACCACCTGAAATTGACTATTTTAATGAAGTAAGATTGGGAAATACACAAGTAGGGTAGTTATTAATATTAATTCCTGAAAATATACACTAAAAGTCGTTATTTTGAAAAAAAAAATGCCAATTCTATGTTTCGATGCGGTAATTAGGGGCTATCGAAATATGTTTTCTGAGAGTTTAGTTAATTATTCAAAGTAGAAGAATTTTTTATTAATCTTTCTATAGATGTTAAAACTATGACAATCATAAATATGAACTTTATACAATTTAAAATGAAAACCTTTTTCGCTTAGCAAACTTCTCACTTGCGTTGAAATAAAAATGTATTTCAAGAACAAATGTAACGCAGGAAATGGCGTGTAAATAGCTTCATAAATCACACGACGTGCACTCACCTTAGAGTTTTATTTCGGATGAAGCTGCTTGCGTTGATGTTTTTCATGACATCACAATATTTGAATACATAGTACTTAATGTAATATTCATTTAGAACTTATGCAAGATAATAGAAAATCTACAGCTAGTTACGTAAAATTAATGTCATGTTACTTTACTTATTATTAAAAATGTGAAAGTTTTGATGGATAGATGAAGTATGTAGAAAGTTTGTAAACTCGATGAAATTTGGCATAGAAGTAGAACATAGAGTGGAAGAACACATATGCTGCTTAAGTCTATTTTTCACAGATGAAGTTGGGGATAAAAGCTAGTTTCATATAAAATTTTGAAGTCCTGTAAAAATTCAATATTGAAAAGAGCTGGCATATTGATCGTGACTGACTTATTTCATACAATTCGAACAATAAAAACAAACAGCCTCGCATCATCACAATTTTTCGGTTGTCCGCTCGCCGGCGCAATTGTTCTGTTTGTTAAATGAATGTTGATTCTTTCATTTTCCGGTTTAAATATCGTTCCTTTATTTCCGAACCGATTGGGAAAAAGTTATCAGCATACAATTTTCAACAATAATCCAAAATATTTCAATAATAAAGGCAATAAAGCGATAAAGATCACGTTTTGTTCATACTGTGTGCTTACATGATCGAAACATGTAAAAAGTATTGCTATCTCATATTCTCTTTAACATAATGGAGACAACAATATTTTGAAAACAAATATCACGGCCTTTTCACGTTAATATCGCCTTATTATTTTAAAATTCGCTTCATGATGAAAGAGGTCGGTTACCTGACCTCTTTGGTTGACAAGGAGTTTTGTTGGCATTCTGTGAAAGAAGTGGCATACTGGGCACTAAGACCTTTTTTGTAAAAAACTATAAACGAAAACAGAAGAATCATACTAAAAGTGAATCATGTTTTTTTGTAAATAGTTTTGTTATAAGTATGTCGGAGTGACGAGCGGTTTGCAGAATTATTTCCGAATGCAGATCATATACACGATTAATTGGGGGCTTGCGTATGTTTGAGATACTTAAATAACTCGCGTAACATTAGAGCGCCATCATTAGTTGAACACCATCTTAGATGAAAACTGGACACCAGGATCTAATAGAATTGCAAACATTTACAAAGGTTAACCAATTGATTTTATAATAACAAAACGTATCATTCCACCATTCAAAGATAACTGTCATCAGTCATTCGATCGCCGCTAGACATCTATCATGTTCATGCCCCATGCACAGCCAGTACTCAAAATTATTAATGGCCAGTAACTTTAATCGTTCAAAAGGCACCAATCATTTCGCGCTGTTAAATATGACTTTATAAAATGACTTGTTTCGCTTTCTTTTATCTACATATCTTTATAATTATAAACGATAGATTTAGTAAAATTAAACATTATCCGAACGCTTTGTATTAAGACGGCGGGACTTCTGGGAGCGCAATTAAGCTGTAATCCACGTAACGGATGTTAACTGCACGGCTTTGGAAGTAGTCAATGGATTACGCGGCGTTTCATTACACGGCTACTGCGAGATTAGTGACGTCACGGATTATATTAATCGATGCAGTAAAGCGGAAATAACACGCCAGTAACATTTTCACGAGATCGTATGAGACTACACTTAGTAGTAATTTCTATATTAGTAACTTCTTTTATCGAAAAAACAATAAAATCTTACTTCTTACTAATATTATAAAATAAAGGTTTGCATGGATGGATGTTTGGTAGAGTGTATGCCTAAACTGATGAACAGATCATAATAAAAATTGGCACAGATGTAGAAAATAGTGTGGAACGAAACTTTGGCTACTTACTTTTGTTTTTTTTTAATCTACGCAAATGGAGTCGCAGGCGAAAGCTGGCTGTTCCTTCAGTGTGTTACAGATGTACAGACGTAAACAACATTCAGATCAAATTTTGTCTATGCTATCTTATACTGATTTATGAAGATGCTCTCCGTCTATGTTCAAATAACAGCAATACTAGTAGAGACCTCCAATATATTATTGGACTACGAACAGGTTAGTTACACGTCATTCCCTCGAACATGTATGTAACAGGTCATCAGATACACAGACATCGACACAAGGTCTAGTATTTCATAGGTTTGAAGTCTTTTTTATAATTGCGTGCGGATGAAGTTGCGGAATAGTAAATTGTTACTTTTTTTTCCCAACTTCTACAGACTCTTGGTCCGTACACTTTTTTGCACAGTTTGTTTTATTTTTTATTTTTGTTGCATAATCCGTATGTCAT
>DVQG01001093.1:0-11735 GCA_018231605.1 Papilio ambrax
AAACATATCGACGAATTGAGTACCTCCTTCTTTTGGGAAGTCGGTCAAAAATATTAGTATAAGTAAGATAAGTGGTTGTACAGACATTCTCCGAGCGCACCCTGGACCAGCAGTGCACGGTGTCGCGGCCGGGCGCGGCTGCCGTCGCCGGCGCACTCGCTGTAGAGATGCTGGCAGCTCTGTTGCAACATCCTCTAGGGTTAGTGGCTATTTTAAGACAATACAATAGTTTAATGTTTTATTTTCGCTCAATTTCTTTGAAAATCCACATCAGAAGATAAACACCACTAGATGTCTGTTCAGAGACAGGAGCGGTGAGCCGAGTAGATCTTATCGCAAATAAATTTAAGATTTACTCAATTGGAATAAGGTTTAATTTTACTTACATACGTTTTCTTATCAAACAATAGCAAAAGTGACATTTGAAGTAAAATTAAACCTTTTTTCAATCCTATAAAGATCATTTTTATTTGCGCTTCAAATCTGCTTTACCACACGCTGCAGGTTAGTGTCAATGGACCCTAAGGAACTGTAATAATGTCTTTTTCAGAAGTTTTAGAAATATTATTAACTAGCTTTGGCCCGCGACTCCGTCTGCGTGGAATTGAAAAGTAAAGTAGCCTGTGTTCTTCCAGACTATCCACTACATCTATGTCAAATTTCATCAAGATCCATTCAGCAGTTTAGGCTACAAATTCTAAAAACATCCATCTATCTATACTTTCACATTTATAATATTATTAATGTTAATAAATATTTTTTTTTCAGTGCCGAAGCACCAGCTGCATATAACACAGATGGTAAAGAAATAGAAACTATCGATGGTATATTGGGCTCGGTACCACATTCTATCCGTGGCTTCTTGTATTCATACCAGAGCGTGTTGCCAACCTGCCTCAAGTTCCAGCAATGCATCGCCTGCTCACATACAGTACTTAACACTTACAAACATAAAGGAATGGAATTTTTATTAAAAGTATTCGAAAGCGGCAAATACTTGGAAAGGATTACCGGATTGGAGGAACTCCATTTAAGTGCTGAAATGAGTGATGTATGTTTTTTTTAAAACCAATTGCTTCTTCTATTTTTAGATTTTTTAAACATACTTTTTAAATTTTTATGTTAAGTTTATAATTTTATGCAAATAATTATTGAAGTAAATAAGCACTCTCAAGAAAGGTATAACAATATTTATTGTTTTTATTTTTGTTCCAGATGCTGGCAATTTCTGACGATGAGGACCAAGAAAATATCGAAATTGAATGATCTCAATATATTTAATAAAGCTTTTCATTGCATTTATGAAGCAGCTATTAAATGAACTAAATAATTGAGAAAAAGCCTAAGATGAAGTTTAGAGCTTTTCCGATTTAGGTATCTAAGCTTTCCATACTTGTTGCTATATAATCGAAAAAAGTTTGAAATATACAAAAAACATAACTAAATGTATATGTGTTTGTGTAGGGCATTATAAATATAACATTGATTTTGAATGAATGTTAACTTTGTTTCTGTGATATGTGTAAAGAATTATTTGAAAGAATTTTTTCTAATATCTGCTATATTATTTAATTTGTTGTAATAAAATAAGTTTATTTTCCCTATCAGTAAGGTAAAAAAAAAACAAAGTATGTATTCAAACACTATATTTGACACAATATTTTAAGGGCGCATTCTAAGTGTTATTGCTGGCAATTGCTTCTTATTTGACAAAGCAATCTCTTTAATTGGTTTGGGTGGTTTTATTTTCCTTCCATGTCGACCGTCTTTCCTCTTCCATAGACCAGAGCGGGGACGGTTGCCGAGCCATCTGTTCCTTTGCGGGGAGCCTATTGGTGTATCACCATGGTCCACGTTTGATAAACGTCCTGAAATTTTATAATTTTTGTTTAGAGACACTGACGAAATTTTATACATATTACAAATAATTGTATGCAATATTAATAAAAAAAAAATTGCACAAAACATAACTAACATAAGGAAAGCTTGGATTCACTACATATATCTACAACAGCTAAACAGATCTTGATGAAATTTGGTCCATGTGTATAATCCTACACATAGGCTTTTTAAGTTTATTTTTAATTACATGCATACAAAGTCGTGAGCAAAAGATAATAATACAAATGACTAAGTAAAGACTCAAGGATTAGAAGTAAGACATAAATATGTACAAAAAGTTATACATCTACTTTAAGAGATCTTATAATTTTTGTAACAATTTTACTCACCAACAACAGCCATACAATTTTGATCAAAACTGAACAATCTCTTGGATGGCATCTGAACAATAATATGGTCATCTTGCTTTCTCAATATAGTTCCAAATGTTCCTGCTGCATGGATATATAGACCTCCCATACCTGGAAACATAAAAATATATGAATATTCTGACATTCTTACACAAATATACATATCTACAGTAAATTTCTGTTTAAATTATACAATTGAAGATTTTAAATCTATTAATAAGGGAGCCTCTATATCTTTCTATGTTGCTCTAAAGCTCCCGTCGCAAGCAACATAAAGGAGGCCTATAATAGCCAAAGAAGTTGTAATCTTAAAAAGTTTCTATGAATAGCAAACTAAACAAACTTTGCTCCAAATCTGTCTATAATGCTCTATTATAACATGCAAGCAGATTGTTTAAATACCTGGTTCTTTTTCAATGCAATGCACTTGAGTGCCAATTGGCAACGCCCCAAGTGGATATGCATCACCATCATTAGCTTTAACTGTAAAAAAACATTTAATAAATCAAAGAAACATTCTTTATTACCCCAAAAATAGATAACATATGTTTATCGCTGGCTGCCGCTGATTGGTTATGAACAACACCATACTTATGTGAGAAAATGTATCCCACTGTTTTCAGTATATGTATTAATTGTTAATCTGGTCAAGATTGTACATCGCAAACCTATGCAAAGTATTGTTTTAAAAATACACCCTGGCAGATATATCTACAGTGATTTGTTTTTACTAGCCTCAGAGTTAATAGGCTTATGTGAGACTGTAATTTGCAGAACTCTGCGCTCCTTTGTCCAATGCGGTGCACCTTACCTGGTATTCTTGGTAGATGACATGAAGTCTTTATAATATCACCTGCCTTCATCTTCTCTGTAGCAAGGATGTATTTGAGCTTATCTCCAACCGCTACTAGAGCTATATGGGCAGTTCTGCATCCATCTTCAATTACCTGAAAGTTAACAACTTTGTGCTAGCATGTACCATTACATCCCTACGAAGATTGTTAGACACTGTAAGTTAAACATTGTTTTTAACTGTGACCACCACTGACATCATTATGTTGGTACTGCAATTGCTTACTGTGTACTTTATTATTTATCATGATAATATATTATAAGCCAACACATATTAATTTTTAGATACAATAGACACAATTTGTTAAAAATTCACTCAGGACTTATTTTGACAAAACAGAGGTCACCGTAGAAAGGAGCTAACATATTTAAGATGTATTTGAAACCCTGCCTAGGCTTTTATGGTAAGGCCTATAGTTTTTTTGTTATGTAATAGGGGATAAATCTCTTAAAACAATACTTTATGAGATGTATATGAAGTTGTAAGATGAAGTTACATAGGTTTATTCATATCGTTAAAACTTACTATTGAGTATTAAAAAAATGTGTTAAAATCCTAGTTAAGGGTAATTTAAGTTTTTTACTTGTATGACTTTCTCTTCCAGTGGCGGTCCCTCAGTAGGCCCCTTTCTGTACCAATCTATCCAATGATATTTATGTTTTATACCTCCTCCTATACCTTTTGCAACTACTCTTCCTGAAACAAGGCATTGGAAGATTAAAAAATATATATATTTGTTTTGTATGTATTGCAAATAAATAAAGCATATAAAAATACCTGTCACTGGATCTCTTCCTGCTAGATTTGTTACATTTAAAGGTTTAACAGTATATTCCTCAGGAAAATGAACTATTCTTCTGTAACTCTTACCAAAACCAGGTTTTGGTTTTTCGACATTGGGTTTACTTGCAAAATTATAACAAGATGTTTGTATTGTTCTTCTTGCTATTGAGGTGGACGTGAGCGTTAAGCCTGTAAATAGCCTATTTAGTGCCATTGTTTTTCTTTACAATTCATACATTTATTTTTCGTGTTTTAATTTGATATTATTTATCAAAATTCTAACCTATATATCGCTATAAGTATAAGTTATGCAAATGTCAAATGAGTATTTTTTTTGCAATTGCTCTCTGGTATTGTCTGAATCTATGGTCATAACTATTATTGTTAGGATTAACTTAAAAATCGGTGTAGGTTATTAACTAAATTAATTTAATGAAATCTTTATTTAAATGTTCTAGTAACATTAGATATTTCAATACTAAAACTGTAGTTGTTTAAGTAATAACTTTAATGTAATTATTGTTATTTGGCAGAAATTTGTGTTATCGTTGCCTCAAACATTTTTTTAAATGACAATCGGCGACCCCTAGCGGTAGTTCTCTGCTAAAAATATATCGTGAAGTGGCGTGTGTTGTTTGGACTATCGTGAGTCGTAAATAAAAATGCTTGAAATATGTTGATATTTCACGTTATAAGTGGTCTTCATGTATAGTAATACAGAAATACACCAATGGACCTTAAACGGATGACGAAAACTTAATGTGAGAGGTGATTTACTTTTGGTATTTGTCATATGCTGCACGCCTTGGGGTCTGGACGAGGACAAAAAATAATCACTTATTCTGATCCTGAATTGATAATGCTGTAAGCTATATTTAAATACTACGCCTGTCAATTACAATACACGGTGTAATAATTGTGTTCTTTAGCTACAAAATATGCCGTTTCCCAGTTTTTATTACAACATATATTGCACATTACTGTTTCTTCAAATAACATTTGGTATTTTTACTATTTTATCTTATCTGCAATAACAGCATTCTAAACCCCAATTGTGCAAGTGTGCTGTGCTCCAAATTTGCTAAATAATTGTACAAATGCACTAAATACAGCAATATTTTTGTTACAGGTATAGACACAACCAGTCTTCCGGCACGTATTTACGCTTCCCCGAAACAATGAGGTGCCTTATAAGTGGATATTTTTTTTAAATAATACGATATATTTGTAATGATGGTTGAAAGACGCGATTCAGAATAAAGTCAAAATGAGTCACAATCTGGCAGGAATGCCATCTTACAGGATGTCAGGGCCAGGACTGGGGCCTTCGGATTTCAAGCCACCTATGGACACCCCTACCCCACCAGCTCCAGCACCAAGCAATCCGAAAAAGAGGAGAAAAACATCAAATGCAAACAATGCTCTAACTCCTCAACCACCACCTACCGCCCAAGACTTATTACCACCACCACTAACTGGATATGGGGATACTATTGTGGCATCAAATCCTTTTGACGACTCCCCATCAACAGTGTCACACAATGGCCCAATGATGAGTCAAAATGGTCCTATGATGAGCCAAAATGGACCAATGGGTATGATGGGTCCCATGCACAATATGGGTGGTCCTCCTATGAGGCACATGAGTCCCCTTCCACATAACATGAGCCCTATGAACCAGCAGATGCCTCCTAGAGGAGGAATTAGTCCTATGGGTAATATGAGCCCTATGGGGCATATGGGTGGTATGTCGCCCATGGGAGGGCCAAATATGGGAATGAGTAATCATAGCATGGGCCCAGGTATGGGACCATCAAGATCAATGGGAAGTCCAATGAGTCCTATGAATTCTATGCCAATGGGTTCTCCTATGTCATCAGGTCCAATGGGAAGCCCTATGAATATGGGTTCTATGGCCGGCAGTCACATGGGTAACAGCCCTATGGGACCACCAATGCATAGTCCACTTGGTGCTGGGTCAATGAATGGACCAATGGGTGGAGGAGGGCCTGGTATGAATGTTGCAAGAATGAATGGCCCAATGGGACCTAACTGCTCAAATGGTTCCATGGGACCTACCAATTCTATAATGTCACCAAGTCCAATGCAATCTGGAGGAATGGGACCCACACACTGTGGTCCTATGAGACATGGCAGTCCAATGGGGTCTGGAATGGGAGGTGGACCGATGGGTAACAATGGACCCATGACATCAATGGGTCCCGGCCCTCCATATTCTAATAGCCACATGGGTCATGGAGGCCCAATGAATATGGGAAATAGTGGATCTATGGGTATGGGTCCGGGTCCAGGTAATATGGGCAATTGTGGACCTTTAGGTGGTATGAGTGGGATGTCTATGGGTGGTCCTGGAGGGCAAGGTGTAGGTCCTATGGGCCAAAATATGGGTATGTTTGGACCGAAACCTATGCCAGTGAGTGCAGGAAAAGTATATCCCCCTGACCAACCAATGGTATTTAACCCACAGAACCCAAATGCACCACCAATATATCCATGTGGAGTTTGTCATAAAGAGGTGCATGATAATGATCAAGCAATATTATGTGAATCAGGATGCAACTTTTGGTTTCACAGGTGAGACATCTTATATTTTCTTTCGTATATGAGGCAACTAAATGAAGAATTTATTTCTAAAATGTGGAAGACTTATCTTCAATTACTTTAAAATATTTTGTAATTAATTTTCTCTATAGCAGTAGAAAGTATGATTACATGCTATTGATATAATAAATACTTTAGTTTAGAACACTAAAAATCTACTCATCAAAATTAAAATATCTTAAAAATGGAAACCTATAGCCCAGAGGTGGCGAACCTTTCAGTCAATGTTCCATCTTTCTAAACAAATGATTAATCCACTCATAGATGTCCACACCTTATGTTATTACCCCCCTGCTCTAAAAATTCTGCGAGTATTGTATGCGACATGTTTAATCTTTCAATGCTAGCCAAACTGGATGTTGCTAAAAGTATAAAAACAGTACAAACAGTGCAGATTTGACTCTTATGAATACTATTATCATTTCCAGAGGTTGTACGGGCTTAACAGAGCCGGCATTCCAGCTTTTAACAGCAGAAGTGTATGCAGAGTGGGTATGTGACAAGTGCCTGCATTCAAAAAACATACCGTTGGTAAAATTTAAGCCATAGCGATTTGCCAACTTGAACCCACTAGTGTTCCTGCCACTTATATGAGCAAGTGCTCACATCATCACAAGGGACTATTTTTACTTTTTGACAAATTACTTTTACGGAATTGTTATTTTGAATATTCGTTTAGTGCTTTAGTCTGTATCTGATCATTGTCACATAAGAAGTTGCTGATTTTCTTTCATAATGCAGATTAGGTGTAATGTTTGCTTTGAGTTTCACTTGAGATGACATTACTGAATTATAAACAATTTCAAGCATGGTTTACTGTAATAAGTTTAAAAGCTTATGGAAGCAAAAGGTTATCCCCACTCTGTAAAGTGTGAGTGAGACATCAATTGTCTCCCAAATATGTGGTAGAAAGTGCCTCTTTGTGTTGTTGGATGATCAGTTACTTATTTCTGGTAATATTCAATTAAATTAATAATATGGTTTTCGATTAAAACATTGTATGAAACAATATGCAGACAGTCTTTAATAACTAGTCTGTTATTTTTATTTTCATTATTTATTTATTATCAATCAATTGAATCGTAAGTTATGCCAAGTGAAGTATAACCTTATGCCATTAGATTAAGGTTGAAATTTGTTTAATAAACTGTCTAGTGTTGCTAGTTGAAAAGAACACAGACTTTTTTATAAGTCTAATGCAAAATGATTTTAAGTATTCGATAATGTAATGCCCATGTATTTCTTATTTTCGTGCCGATTTTCTTTTTTTTTCTGTCGTGTTTTTGTGTCATACATATCCGTTAAAGCAATTTTTGTGGTATTTCCGTAAGATGAAAATATTAGCAACGAAACAAAGCAATATATAATGTAGCTTTTTCTATTATTAGCATGTTGTGTGTTGCTTTATGTTTTATTTGTGCATACTGTAAATATTTGTAAGTCTTAAAATTTCCGCCTTAAGGTAAAAATATGAAAAATGTAAATTTATTGATTAATTCACAAAAATTTAGGTTTTTTCAATTGAAATAATTCATACAATATTTTGAGAATGATCATATTTAAGTATGAAATGACGATAACTTAGTGTATGTTTTTTATTTTTTTTTATCTTAAGGACAAAAACAATGTGATTATCATTTGAATTTTAAATGAATTAAATGCAAATACGAAGATATTGTGCACATATTTAAGCAAAAATTATGAATTGTACCTTATAATCTGTAATTTCGAAAAACGCCGTATCAATGTATTTCGTCAGAAAAATGTTTACTTCTTGATTATATCGATGTATTATAGTTAAAAGTAAATGAACTGAAAATAGAGATAAAGGTAATTGCACTGAAATAGATTGAGAATTAATTTAATAATACGAAGCGAAGTACAGTCGAGGACATCCGCAGTGTTCCACTTTAGAAAAATTGTAAATTCCGCATCATTTTACAATTAAGTAGGAATGAGTTGTATAAACGACGGGAATGTAAAAAACATAACCCAATAACTCAGACTTACATTTTGTAGTACGGCACATTTAAAAGCCGCTTCTTATTGGTTATTCAACGTCACTAGGCGAATAGAATGTTGAAAGAATTATGGCTTTAAAAGTGGAACACCGCTAGATTCCCCGATTGTCCATATACTCTGTTAAACCAAGACCTAAATCTTTTAAACATGTGACTATAATACCTACATATCAAAAAAGATACAAAACAGCAGATTTACTAAAGTATTACAACGTAAGTTCAGGATCAAATAAGCACAAAAATCGTGGGTTGTTTTATCTATTCAATTAAAATAAATTAAATATTGACTAACCGATTTATGTGCACAAAATCTTCGTGAAATTTGCTCAAATTATCTGATAAAATGTTTGCGATACGTCGTGAGATCGTTCGCTATAATCAGTTATAATGTACTTATGTTTTGGTGCCCCAGTTTGCGTCTAATGAAAGTGTTATCGGTTACATGTAAATAGAACGAATCCATACGCTTTGCTAACTATAAGAGTGTAACGGTGTTTGTCAATTTTTCTAACGTAAACGTGTATAGGCTTAATTGTAAATATTCGTATAGATCTTAGAATAATTGAGATTTATTGTAATGATAACTATCATTTTAAATATTTACATCCGAATGAGAACAAAAGCAATCATAAATATTAAAAAAACACAATATTTTTTTCTCTATTTTGACAGATATCGGTAGGCAACTTTTGCATTTTCTGATCGCGCAAAATAGTTTTATTATTCACCCAATAACATTGTTGTTGTTTGGGAATTGAAAACATTAATATTTCTTCAATTTACGTTGTTTAATATCCGTGAATTTTCACTGCCTTAATATTTCTATAGAAACTGTCAGCTGTCTCTATTGGATCTAAATAATAGAGAAAATAGTAATTTTGCTTGGAAATTCACGGTAAAATTGTCTTAAGACATTGGTACATTACGGTTGTGACGTCTTGTGAAGTTAACATAAATGTGTGTTTTAATTGTATTCACACAAGAAAAACACAAATATCACATTGTTAGAGGCTTTTAAATTTCATTGATCAACATTGTCATGATTTTAATTTCCAAAGTTACATCAAGATGAACACTGCCCCGTTATAAGATTTTAGCCTAAATTGATAATAAATAGTTGCGTAGAGTAACATCTTAACATATTTTATTTTCTACAAATCCAGAATGGGCATCTAAGTCCTAATAATCAGTTATAATACGCCCTAAGAAGCTCGGAGCCTACCTAAGTCCTGAGCTAAAGCTAAATTTTACTATGTCTATAGAAATAATATGTTGGACCATTGTTCAAACTACCTACCGAAAATGTCATCTAGCTTTATCTCTCACGCCAAAAAATACATGTTTGTACGTCAATGTTTTTGGCCGTGCGAGCTAACGATTGTATTAATGTGTTTGATATCTTGTAGACACTATTTCTATATTGAGATTTTATAAATAGCAGTATAAAGTGCCTGTAAGATTAGCAATAAGAATAATAGGTCTATATTAAGTCAGCGTTGTAATTACGTGTAGATATGAACAAATATTAAATGTTGCACAATATTATATAACGGACAGTTTATCGTTAAAATTTGTCTATTCCCATATTGTCACCGTATATTTGAGAAAATGTTTCCCGTCCCATTCATAAGACCAGTGTAAATCTATTCTAAAAAAAAAATAAGTTTTTGTGTCATTTTTAAATGTGTTTGTTTTAAATTCTAATAATTATTTAATTCTATAACTATGGATGTGAAATGAATTAACTAGTGCCTAATCTATTTCTTTTTATTTACTATTTTGAACACCTTTTTTACCGAATGTATTGATAATTTGTTTTTTATATGTCATTTTTAAATCATTACATTTTTTTTGTCAACTACAAACAAGTACTTGTGTGAATATGAATTTTATAAATGCATACTCTTAAAATTATTTAAGGCAATAAGAAATACTTTTTTGTATTTCAGCACCAATGTGCAGAATCAAATTATCTTATTAAATTAGCTGACGAGAGAAATATAATTAATATTGTGTAAATATATTTATAAAGGAGCTACATATAAATGAAACATAATTGTACAGTACGCATGCAATTGAAGATCATGCGGCGATTGTTGTAATTATAGCCGAATTGGAGTGTCAAGTTTCATCACAATCAATATATCGACACCGACTGAACATTATTTAACTTTATTACAACTACATTTGTCTTGCAAATTGTTAAAAACATGAAATGAAATGACATCGGTGTGGTCTTAAATTTGTGCATAGTTTATTTTGTATTACCTAATGTGAATAACAAGCAATAATAAAATTGTTATTGAGACATTTTATTTCTAACCTTTATTCACTGTCTATCCTATGCAAAAATTGTGTTGGGCACTTTAGTGTTTACATTTTGAGTAATTTCATCAGGAAACTCGATAATTTTGCCTCGAAATATTGAACACTATGTTAGGATTAGGCAAACCTGATACGTATTTGGAAACGTGAAATTTTAAAAAACAGAATTTTATCAGGAAACCAGTTTAGCATAGGCCCAGACCTTTGCATTTTAGACTGTGAGGAACGACAAATAAATGAGCAGTTTAGTTTAAGGTTTATGTTGGGAAAAAATCTGTAATTGCGATACCGCGAGCGTACCCAACTGTACATCAATGTATGGTTTCTGTAAAATGAATGTTCACTGAATAGAGTATCGTTTTATTGACTGTAACGTCATAATGGCATACAATTTACACTTCTACTACAATGGAATAGCATTTAAAATACATAGATCACTTACAAATTGCACATTAACACATAACATTATTCCTAGACGAACTACATAAAAAGTAGCAAAAATTGTTAAACAAAAACATTCAGTCATTTTGATATGGGCATAATGTAAAAAATTTTGTACTTTTTTCATCTAAATTTAGTTATTCTTTTGAGATAATTTCACCGTAATATCACATTTTTATCATCCTTATGCGGCATTTAATAATTACATGAGATAAAATAACAGCTGCAGTGTCGAGTGTTAAAATAGGAAGGTTTCTTACTACAATATTCCAATATACTTAATATCTATTCAATAAAAACAACTATGCTTTTAAATAATTAAAAAAGTCTGAGTTCCTTAAGTCAAGTGAAACTATTAGGAGCTAACACCAAAGTAAATACACTTAAGTTCAGCTATTTTTTAATTAGTTAAAAATAATGTCTTGTTGCAGTATTTTC
>DVQG01001094.1:0-11728 GCA_018231605.1 Papilio ambrax
ACAGTAAATGATAATTTAAAATAATCCTGATCACTCACAATACTAACAATAATACAATCAACTACTTGTGTTTCTTTATTGAAGAAAATTATCATAAGTAAAATACGTTTTTAACATCTTCGCGGCTCGGAACATCGCGCAAGTTCTCTGCGTAGAATAGAATTTAATATATAATGTGCGAGCGGATGGGGGGAGGGCACTACATAGCACGCAGACCTTGAGCCGCCTAAAATATTAATAAGGTATTTACTATACCTAGGCGTTGAAAAATATAGACTAAAACCGTTATAATCCAGATTTACAAAGAGACAAAATATTTATTGAGTGTCCATTAAACGCTTGACACTTGTGAATTGGGTCGTAATAGTGTTATTCTTGTAGCCAACACAAATAAGTTCGCGGAGTATCGGCATCAGACATGTCATTTGTTACGTCACGTCTCGCCGAGTGACGTTTCAAAATAACTTTTCTCATCAAAAACTACGTCTCAATTTGCTTCGCTATGATCCCAATGTACTAATGAGGATGTGATGATGTATGGATTCATTTCTCAATATAAATCACTTTAACTATAGTTGTAGCGCGAAAGTTTTTATACTATCGTTTAAGAACTTTCCTACACGCCAGTCTCGCGAGGAATCTTTGTTATGAACAAAACATTCAGTTCAACCGAAACTAATTGGCTCTAAGTTCTTTTTTGAACAATTAAATTTTAACATTATACGATATAACGTATTATGCTTTTGTTTTCAGGCGAGGAAATATGATTAACTTAAACTAGATAACAAACCGGCTCAATTTATCGAGGTACTCATGAGTAGGTCGTCAACCTTCGTATTATCTTTTTAATACATTTAAAGGGACTAAGGAAACGTTTAACAAACAATACGAAAATGTACCTAACGTAGAAATATTATACATTTACAATAAAATAACATTAAAAATCTGCAGATTTAGCAAGTATTTTTTATTATCTGATAATGATCTTAGGTAAGTAAGTACATAAAAGAAAACATGAATAAAATGTAAATATTAGTACATTATAAGATAAATGACTACGCTAAGAGAGTAAAATTAACATATTTTTATAAATTGTCACAACACACGCGACGTTCGACTATTAATTTTGAAGGTTAAGAAATTTTATGTATAAAAAGAACCTTGTTGAAATTTGTGTGGCAATAAAATAAAACATATAAACATTTAATCGGCGGTAGCGAAATATATAAGGTCTGTAACACAATAAATAACAAAGTTCAGCTTCTCTACATCAGCACCTAACAATACTACCACCGGCCATCAGAGAATTTTCTAGATGTTGTTGATGAAGAAGGCTGAGTTTGAGTGAGTATCAGTAACATATGTCATTTAATAGTGTGTTAACCACGTTTACTGCCTGTTTACCTTTAAAATCACAGGATAAATAGTAATTTCATAAACTCAGTTGAACTATGTAAAGTGGAAACGGTACTTTACCGAATTATTAATTTTAAATGTACAAACATTTCAATTAGTTTAGAAAAACATCAAATTCGCGATAAATAACTTTTTATATAGTGCAGTAAATGTTGATTTATATAAAAAATCTGATCAACAAGAAACGAAATTAATGAAAACGAAAATAAATACGGGTAAAGAGATTTTCCTACTTGAGATAAAATTTTAAAAGGAATTCATATAGAGACCCTAATAAATGTCCAAACAAACATTGCGATCAAAGGCGCTCAAATATTCACCGTACTGTAAATAAAAACCGTAGAGATGTGATTAATAGTCGCGTTTCCTTATATAAATAATATTTAAATAAATTAGGAGGTAGACACGGCACGTCCGCCTGGCGCGAGTGCGCGCGACCGAATGACAAATGGATGCCTTTTGAAATCGCGGCGGAAATTATCTGCCCAACCGAGCGTCTCTGGGCGATGCGTTGGTACTAATTACTAGAGCGTTTGATTGTGATCACCGGGAGTCTGCGCAAGCAGATCTCGCCTTTAAACGACATTCTTTAAATTCATTTTCGAGCGATACACCGTATTCATTATTGTCACCAAATGTACTTAGAAAGTAAAATTATATCGGGCCAAATGTCGAGGTGTGACCATCCGATACTAATTGCTGGTTTCGAGACGCCTTCAGCATTTCTTTGGTTATTTGTGTGCCATTGGAGGCATCTTTATTGTATCTGGAATCATGGCATGAAAACGATTTAAAAATAACCATGCGATTGTGTTTAGAAACAGGAGCTTGACTGATTTTATAAACACCTATTACCCTTTACTTCAAAAATTTTCTAAACTACTACCTGTCGCTCGTGACTTCGTCCTTGCGAAAGTAAAAAAAAAACATAGTAAGTAGCCTATGTGTTTATTCAGAATATGTTATACATCTGTGCAAAATTAAATCATAAATTGTCGAGCTGTTTCCGAGATACCTTCTAACAAAAATCGATTTAAACATTCGCATTTAAGATATTAGTAAGATTATTTGTTTGTCTAAATTTCTGTCTGTACATTTTTATGATTTAAATCCTGATATATTTAATGTATATTACGATCTTACAACTTTTTATATAGCCGTGTCAATAAAATGAATGGTATGAATAAAAAGTAGAGAAGCATTTATGGTGTGTACCGTGCCGATTGATCGGGTGACACGCCCGAACAAGGAAAGGTACTTTTTCAATCGACTAATTACGCAGCGCTACTTGAACCCGAGTCATTTTTCAGGAGGCAAGAAAAAAACAAGAACGGAACGAGTGACAAATCACGCAATTGCGGACGCACGGAGAGAAATATGGTGCGGTTTGTTCTAAATACGCCAGCGCTTCGGTTTGGAGCCGTCGCGGGCGCATATATTACAGAGGCGCCCGGGCCAATTAGACACCCGCTCTCTACACACTGACACACACCTGCTTTTATGTTTTTATACATATTTTGTTTTAAAGAAATTGCTTTAAGTTTAAATCTTCATTCATCGGTAGAAATATTTATTAGTTATTCTACCTAGTTTTATGAAAAGATTCTATTTTCATTAACTTTTAGTTACAAACACGGCAGGGATTTCTGTCATATTTCTAATTATACAGTGAAAATCTTTAAACAACAACATATAAAAATTACTTGAAAAACAAGTAATTTATTAAGGGTAAAATCATTTGATGTTACTTTATGTGCCTGACACTGTACATTGAAGTTACCGCGATTGAATAAAATCAATTATGATAAATGTTTTATACATTATCATATTTTAAACTGCACAACCGATTTCACTGTTTTGAGAATAAAGCACATGCGGGCATCGTTTATCTGAACTCTGTCAGATTCTATCTATAAAAAATAAAATGAGTCTCTCAACATTTCTCCACGGGAGCGTACAACCAAAAGTCGGTATACACAAAACGAAAAAGCTCTTATCTTGGCAAAATGGCGACGGCAAGCAGTGAGCTTTTTTCCAAAAAAATCTCGATCAATATTCGGAGGTTCGGAGGGAGAGGTTCTCTTTGCCTTCGTATAATTGGTTGGAGGGAAATTTATGCGGCGCGCGCTATCTGCGTCGGGTCAGCTCGGCTTGGCTCGGTATGTCGATAACTGGTAAGGGGACCCGGCCTACCGATCTTATGTTTCAAAGACGACATCTCTTGGGTATGTATGAACCCATTGTTATACGTATATTCCAAAAAGACCACGGCTAAACTTCGCCGGCGTATCCCGACTGCATTGGTAAGCTTCATTTATTTATTTTTACCCTAGATTCTTTTGGATTTCTCTTAACTCTGCCACAGCTTACAATAGTATAAGACCTAATATTGATGATTAAGGGCCATTTACGTAGAAAGTAGTCAATGTATGACACATGATTTTTTTTCGGTTTTATAACGTCATTAAAGGAAGTCTTAGTGTAGATTCATATGCGAAATTTACACTAAGTAACCATTTAATAAGTGTGACTATTGAAAACCTATAAACCTGACCTAAAAGATCGTAAAGAATTTTGATGAATATACTTAGCTATTTCAATGACAAAGAAAGAAAAAATCCACTAGATGTATTAAAAAAAACAGAGCGAACTATCAAAAATGGTGTAATTACGAAAACAAAGGAAGGCTCTTTGAACGCACCGTGTAAGATCCACATTAAAGGGCCGCACTCGGTAAACAAATTAAAAGCAATATAAGGGTCTAAACGGCAAAGCTGCGCCGCGGTGTGTCCAATCTATTAGTACCCGAGCGGGCCGGTGGTAATGGTTGCGCAGATGGGCCTGTGGCCCTTTCAACTCGTTTAGCCCAACACCGCCGCTATAACAAAATCTACCATAATTTTTTATTAAAACATTCAAAAAACTAAACATTGTTTTTTGTCAATAATAAAAATTTATAGTTATTAAAGAGTTATTAATTAACATTAATGATTAACCGATGTTCAAAACAACAGTTTTGATACGTACCAAAACTTGATTTGCGAAAGATACCAACTTACCTGGTAAGCTTGTCGACTGTTCATTCCATCTATTGCTATTCTCATAATTTACAAATAAAAATAACCTAGCAATGTGGTGCCTACTAAATCTATGAGATAAAGTTAATTGGATATCTATATCATAAATAAAATTATGCTGTAAAAAATTAAACACTCAATAATTATTCGTTCAAGTAGTATCTTATACCTGTGACGATAAAATCACAAATGAATAAAGTGGTCGTGACGTATACAATTTACCTTTACCACTTTTTTTATTAACGAATAACGTTCGCAAAGCGGCGACTTCGATAAGCACGTTGGTAACAAAGCGAGCGATATTCTTACTACATTAAAATCGCATTAGCTTCTGGATAATTCACTAACTTTGTTAATGGAATTCCCTAGATTAACAAATCACTTATATACATTTAAATAATTGTCAACGACACATTGAAAATAGCTTACCTTTACTACCACAAACTTTTTAAATGATCGGATATTCACTTATTGCACATATAGTATTACAACTATTAACAAAAGTCTTTGTCAATTATTTAATCAAATATATAATCAAAAGTTAGAAATAAATTACCTGCAAAACTCTCTTAGGGAGACCTGTTTTCTGGCTGAGTTGTTTCAAATCCTTAGCATCAGGGTTGTGGTTGATAGCAAAGTATGACTTCATAGTCCGCAGCTGGTGGTGCTTGAAGCTGGTGCGCATGCGCTTGGTGCGCGAAGTGGCGCCCAGACCGCCGCCGCCGCGGAATCCCATCTCCAGGTAATCGGGATTCAGATCTGATACGAGAAGAGAAGATTCACGCTGCTCAATGTAACACATTGAAATTGTTAGAATATAGTATTATTATAAATTTAAATAATACTCCATGTGTAAAAACTTTCAAAAACAATTTGCGGAACTATTGTAAATGTCTTCTTTTGAAGCGAGTTACAATGTATATCATGACTTAATCTATTTTAATAGCAAGGTATCTGGACATTGCCGATGATGGACCATCAACAAAGCATACCTGTAGAATAGCGACCATCAAATACATACAATACTACATTACAATTTTATAAACCCTGTTGTAAACGTGGTACAATGTAAAATATTTACAATGTAATTCTGTTCTGTAAAAGATCCAAGCATTTTGTATGTGTAATTAAAACTTTTTACCCTGCGATACACTACTTTTGTATGGGATTATAAAACAATTGATGGCAATTACAAAATAAACGGGCAAAGCACGCCCAATAACAATCAAAGAAGTTTAAATTAAGATATGCATACAATTCGCATTGCTAATTCGCACACGTAAAGTTATATGTCGTTAAATTTAATTTACCTTTTGCTGTGACCTAACAACTCCCCAATTAGCTTAAACGTGAAAATAAATTTCGTAATTTGAGTCATCGGATAATAACTGCATGTCTTACATGATTATGTTAATCTTAATTGTCTGTATTTATGGATGAGCTCAGTGTAACAAAGAATAAATACTTTGAAACATATAGGTTCAATATTAACTGTAGACATTTTTATACGTACGTATTTTAGGAATATTTCAATTTGTAAAACTGTTTTCTTTATAATAGGACAAAGGATTTTCATTCTATAATTTTAAAGATTTGAATACTTCAACTTTGGTACAACATCTTATCGATCTATTGCCGACACGCGCCGTAAAAAACATATAGCTATGTGTGGGTTTACGAAGAGTTTGAGAAGGATATCACTATAATTGCAAGGTTTTAAAGCAGTGGATGTCCAAGGTGAAAATTATCAAGAAAAACATAGATAGAAATGTTGAAATAGCATTTATACAACTGTGAAATGGTAGGCAAAATGTATTTTTTTCAGTCGTAAATCGATCTCTGCATGCCGCTCATTGTTTTCTGTTACGATTTCTCAACGTCACCGTGACGTATCCGTGACGGGAAAGGCCGGCTGCCGCGTCGAGGTTTTAACGACCAATAAAGATTGTTGCCAATAAATATCCCGAAACATCGAGGGTGGAACATAGAGTGAAGTAGAATGTCTTTAGATTGTAAATGTTTAAACCTCGGCATTTTTTTACATGTGTAAAGTTTTAAAATTGAAAGATATTGCAAGCGAAATCGTGTTACGTGATTACAATGTGGAGGTTTACGAACTATTTTAGTAATATTTACATTTACCTATTTCAAATTATATCTGCTAACTTATAATTTGGTACAGTTTCTATGTTCACTATTAATGAATATGAACAATTAGTATTGTAGGTAATTAGACGAACATTGATTGGTACATTACACCTATCACCGTTGGGCTCGATACGCATAAAATGCGACCCCTTTTGAGTAAGCCGCTACCGAACGTTTCGTGTTCGTGCTAGTTTCACACGAAGACCACTTAGAAAAGTGAAATGGAACGGTTCTGCTATTGTAACAACACAACTCCGTACTGTTTTAAAGTTAGTGTATGTTTAAATAATAGTGCTGTGCTGGTACTATTCTACCCTAGTGTGAAACTAGCATTACCTTACTGAACTGTACAACGGAAATTTTACTGTAGATGTTGTTTACTTACTCCGCAGTAAAACCATGTATAAAGATTTGAAATTACCACACATCCTGCCTTTAAGCTATCTTGATACATTTTCATTCCGTTAAGGCAGCTAGAAGATACCTATTTCGATACTGATAAATCTATGTAATTACATATTATAATCTAAGGCAAACTTTGAAAGAATAAGTTTAAATAATAAAGGCACTACTGAAATGTTAACGCATTGTAACCCATACCACCTAGGAGTTAATGTCTTTATGATTATAAAGTTTTAGATGTGAACTTCGTGACTTAGACCGAGTTATACCGAAAGTCCTCAACGGTGACGGAACGTACAGCGGTGACATTTCACTACAGCCAACATTCAGGTCAAGCAAGATATATTTATTTCATGTCAATTTACTAAAAATATCATTGGTTGATATTCCCAATTCTGAGGAAATTATGCGTACCGTAAAGTGCCTATCGTGAAATCTAACTGTTGATAAATATCAGAGCTTAAATAAATTTATATCCATAAGCTTTCATAGCGTTCATTTAATACAAGATTTAAAAGCGATAAAACAAGTCAAAAGTTTGCCCGTTGAGAAATGAAAGTTTAATGAGCGGTGCACCCAGTTTTACATATGATTTAAATATTACTTTAATAGTGACAGTAAATTATGAGCTTAATTGAAAAATATAATATCTAAACATTCGAGTAGAAGTTTTAATACGAAGGTAATAAAGGTCTCTAACAGATCGCAGGTACGATCTGCCACGTTGACGGAACGTTTGTGTTTACTTGACATGATTTATGCACCCTCTGGCAACAATAAAACTAGTGAGAAAACACGAAGAACCTCCGCAACAGTTGAATATCCCCGTATAGCTCGTTCCAGGGAAGTGGCAAGCGGCAGGGGAAGGTCTAACTAAACTGGTGGTCAGTGACCTGCTTCAGGCGGTCGTGAATCCACTAGGCGCCTGATACGGTCTCCGTAGCTTAGGAATATTTGCAAAGCGGAGAATTTTCATGTTCACTTTCGAGCACAACACGTTCCTATCGAGATACGCCGGACGGAAAGAACTTTTTGCAGACATTTATCTTGTCGCTGCTCTACTATTTTAATATTTTTTTTATCTTAACTATTTGCAAGTGGTGCGGTTCCGGCACTTATCAATAAATAAGATCGCGGCACGAAAACGTCACGTCCGCTAAAAGAAGACGTTATTAATAGATTGAGACACAAAATATACAGAGATAACACGTCGACGGCTAGAAAAAATCCGTGTAAAAAGTGGGTGGGTTATAAAAGATCACTGTGATCTCATAAATCGTACGCACCATTCATGTTTAGAGTCGAGCAAAAAAATGAGATTTCCTACGCGATATCATCTCGTCCGGTGGCCACTACCTTTTTATATCTATGGGATAATTTCGATCTCACGGATGACACTGCAAAACAATTTACCGAGTGACCTGTGTCAAAAAAAGTTCAATCCTACGAAATGCTTATAATATCTCAATAGATTTTTTCAACGATAAAAAGAGAGAAATTTCGAGATGTCATCGTAGGTCGGATACAAATAAAAATATTAATTTAATCGACGCATGTGTAGTATCACGTAACGCACCAGCAGGGGGCGCTACCGGCGACTTTAACTCATACGTGGTCGGGTGGCGCGAAGCAGTCGAACGTCGGCCATATTTCAACTGTTATTACTCTACAACTATGAAGTTATACGCAGACGATAGATATCAAAACATATAACAGGTGCATATATTACAATGCAAGAAGATCACATCTATTGATGGAAGATGGTTCCTCTTAATTTTAATCATTATGTTCTAAAATATTAATAAAAAGCTAGCTTTTTGAAAAACATAGGAAGGTGTCACGAATTTGTTAATACAAGCATTTTTCTTTAATTTCGTGATACAGTAAATGTTATCTTAACATAATTAAAAAAAAGTAATAGCGCAATTTGCGACAATTGAAAACTTTAAGCTAATGTAAAATGTTATGTTAAATGTTGGTTGAAACTCTACCTTTCACATTAAACGACGTGAATAAGTCAGTGCGGAATTAAAATGAATAATATTATTTCAAATAATCGTCGTGTTCGGTGTCGTGTTTAGATCCTAATGAGATTTATTAAAAGTAATATCATATCCATTTACCAAACTGAAATAAAACGTATATTTATGTCTTGCTAAATAACATCAAATGTAAAATGAGACAAAAATATTATTTAAATAATGATTAATTGTGTTCCTCCAGCGCAAGACGTTTTGTAGGAGCCGGCGCGGAATGTTTGTTGAACTTGCGTCTCACGACATTCAAGTGTTTTATTTTTTTTTATTTCTATATTATCATATTGTCATTGACCAATTATGAAATTCGTTAGTTTTTAATATACCAGTAAATCTTAAAGAGCTATCTTAAATAGTTATTCCCGATTTGCTGACTTTTATAACATATTTTGAAGTTGTCGAAGCTTCAAGTCGCTATAATGATTGCCAACCTTCGTTAGTCGATGGCACCAAAAGAAGAATAACATGTTTTTAGGATAAACTGTAATTTTGCATTTTAATGTGTAATTCAAACCATACCATACGTCTCATAACTTACAATTCAAACAAAACAAGGAATCATATACATTAAAAAAAACGTACATTAATCTCAATTTAATTACACGAAACACGTTACAATCGGAAGGCCTTAGAAACATGTTTTCAGGCTTTTAATAGAGAAGTCGTCTTTGTATACAAAACGTTGTTATTCTAAATTTGAGAGAGGCTCGAGTAATAAATAAGGCTTCAATATAAAGGTATTGGGTCCGTGTGCCACTGATACAGATGTCTCGGAGTAGATAGCGGCGCGTACAAAACGGACTTACATGGATATCACATTAGCCGACTGACGTGTAGTGAGACCATACGCCGAGGGGATATTATACCTTTTTAAATTTACTCCTCATTAATAAATGATAAAAAAATCCATTTAATTATTCTCTTATTCATATATTCGTCATATAACGGTTACTTTACTAAGATTAATTACATTGATTAATTTTAAAAGTATTTTTAGAGGTCAACTTAGTTAAAAGGTAAATTGTGTATGATAAAGTTACTTTATTAACTTGATAACTTAAATGCTGATGTATTCGAAATTTTAAACATTATACTTTTAATCTAATGTGCGTGAGGCTATAACGAATTACATTTTAATTTAGTTTTATTGTCATGCTTGTTGCAGAGCCTCAGCCGAAGAAGTCTGAAGCTCTGATAACCTGACAGCAAAAGGCAGTACCAAAACATTAAAACATGGTGTTTTACTTACTTTTCAATAGAGCACATACAAAAGCACTTATTCGTATTTCAGGTCTCAACTAGTATCTCATAAGTGAAGTTTCTTTCTCGGTCATAAATTAGGAACCAAGTAACTGAACAGAAAGTGATTTAATGCATATAAAATAATTTCTATTCAAAACTAAGTCGTACAATTATAATAAAATTGAATTGTTTAAGCATTAAACCAAGTTGAGTTGTAAACTTTCGTGACTACGTAATCTACTATCAATACAAAAAGAAAAAAACGTCGGAGGAAAAACTTAAAAGTATCCAAAGGGCTTTTTGTTTCAGTAAAAATAAAAAGGTAAAACTTTTTTAAGGCAACTACTGTCGGCGAGAGAGCGCGGTCACCCTATCTGTATGATCGTTGGACGCTACTCGACACATCCGATGCCGAAAACGATATTAAAAAAACACAGGCACACATTTTGGCAGGGAATAAATCACGGTGTTGTAGATGCGGCTATATTAAATTTATGGCGGTCCCGAGCTCTGGCTGATAGAAAACTACTAAAACAAAAGATAAAAAAGTTAACGTAAAAGGTGACACCACGTGACCCGGCGGAGCAGATGGGACAACTTCATTACGGCATATAATTTACTTCGCTCCCGTTACCGAAGTAGGAAGCGTTTTTTATCCGCCTGTTTGTGGGTAATTTATGGACACACCGCTCCAAAAGTAAGGGCGAGCTGACAGTGTCTTGCCGATGTCGAAGTGACTATGTAATTATAATTATGTGTACGAATTAAGTTCAGTGCACTGCGAAATAATTGCGCCGCGGGAATGTTTTTAATTTTCATTGCAAATGTTTTTCGAATAACGAGTTATGAAACGTTACGTTTGTTATATACTTGATTGAGGACATTTTATGTCCCACAATAATTATAAAATACATTTATTAAAAATAATAATATTATTTTTGTAAAATAATGATTTAGTTATTATACTATTCTACATCTACTATTCTACATGTACATATTATTTAGGCCTTTGTCTACACAAGGGCCTAAATGATATGAAATGCAGTAACTTTTTTCTAAATCTTTACTTCAATCTTGTCACATTTTTCTACGTATCAAAAACTTGAAGGTATATCACAAAGTTTGTTCTCACAGTCTGTTAAGTCCTTACTACATAACAACATTTCGACGGTACTTAATTGAAGTACAGTTTATGAATAAAGAAAAAGACTTTTAAATTTTAATAATTAACACAGGCAAAACGATTTCTAGACAAATATATGAGGTGCATGTCAGCGTTTACGCCCCATTAACTCAGCGCCCGAAACGATTGACTTGCAACATATGGTATCCATTCTGACCAAACTTCTTTCTCATGTTATATTTAAAGATATGATTTTATCATATTGTATTATGAGTATATACAAT
>DVQG01001095.1:0-11727 GCA_018231605.1 Papilio ambrax
AAAAGCATACAGACGAATTGAGTACCTCCTTCTTTTGGGAAGTCGGTCAAAAATGTTACATAGATGCGTGGAGCCGTTCGGGAGATAAGAGTACTTTCTAACAAATATCCATCCATACAAACTTTCGCATTTATAATATTAGTAAGATAAGATACTGATTTATAGTAAAAAGTTAGTTTTGTTTTGGTTACAGCTTCACACTTTATACATTATGTTTGAATGGCTTTATGTTTTCAAGCTTAGAGTTTTCTTGGCGTGTATTCCAGGCTATTTGTCAAGTCGGCTGCTGGCTGTGATTGTTGACGATTTATCTCGAACAGAATGAATTCTTTTCGCTCATTTTAGTCTATAGCAAACTGTTATTCTCGTTGACATTTGGCGAAAAAATACGAAGTTTTAGGTTAAGTTTTTTACTGTAAATATGTATCCGTAAATATTTTTTCTGTGAGTATGAATAGAAAAAAACCCTCACAATCTTTTATCACATTTATTATTTAACATTATTCGATATATAAAATACATGTTTTATTTACATTATGTACTTACATAAATTGAAATCGGAAATTAATCGGTGGTTTTAATGTAAATTATTAATTGAAAAAGTCGGCGAATTCATATTTCACATAGTCTATGTTGAACATAATTAAATTCCGCTGTCTATAAAAAATCATGTCCAATTTATATTATCTTCATTGAACAACAATAAATTACATTCAAGTTACTTCTAATTTAATATTACTTATAAATAAAACAGTATACAGCAATTTACATGTATCCAACAGTTTTACTTAACACATTACTTACAAGACATATTATAACTTAATCGTGAGTTCACACAGCTGAAACACACAAAAAAATGTTTTGAGCAATTTATTTTTTTTAAACAACATGGTTTCACTTTTTACATACACTTCATGAATAGATTATCATAAAATATCAAACAGAGAAAATCTTATTCGATGTGGCATATTCCAATAACAAATGCTTCAGATAGATAATATATTTAAACTTTATATAACAGTTAACTTAAATTTTATTCTAAAGACTACTGTAGGTACGTATATTATTAATGAACATTGACACAAACTTTGACGCAATCTCCCAAATAAACGCGAATCAAATTCAATGAAACTCATTGATTACTTCACCATTCAAGTTGACTCTCTTCTCGTCCGTTTTGAAGAAATAAGCCGCTGTTTCAGCGACCTTGACAGTTTCACTCACACAAAATGGCGAAGGCTCTTTTATAAAATCTACTTTATTGATAGCAATACTGTTTCGCGAATCACGATTTTTATACTTCGATTTGTTGTATGTAGAGAATTCAATAGTATCCCGACATGTGTTCTCCGTTACTCGTGAATCAAATCGCTTTCGTTTGCGACATAGAAGTGTCTCGTGAAACGCCGTGCGGTACCTACGGACAATGATTACAAGATTAGATTATCGCCAGACACATTTCAAGTCCTAATAGCTGTTAACAGCACAGACATCCTATAATTTAGTTGTTCGAATCACGTCATTAGACTATTGTTCAATCTATATCCTAGCATAAGCCTAAAACTTAGTTGAAACCTTTTTAAACAAAAATGTCTCCGTCCATCTCGTTCTGTTACAAAAAAAAATGTGTACATAGCCTTACATTTATTCACATTAGTATTGTACTGTTTTGTTATTCGTAGTTTCATAGGATACATTATTCATGAATTATTTATGAGATATTATGCCAATATTTTGTTATTGACAATAAAGTTCGTTGACACGAATATTTTCTGATGCAATCTAATAATCAACGACAGTGACTATCTTGAAAAAAAAATCTTATGACGTTTACAATTAGGAGTTCAATGTCTCTTCAAAATTGTTCAACCAACTACTCGTATTATAGGAAAAAACAAAAGAACAATCGTAAAATAGAACAATTAAATTTGTTTCATGCGACGCAAAAAGAGAGAAAGAGAGACTCTTATCTTCTTCAAAGATGTAGCTTTTTTATCATTAGTCTAAATTACCTGGCACTCATAACGTTGTATAGAATAGGATTAACAGTCGCTGACACGTAGTATAAAGCCCCAGCGACGTTGAAGAGATGTTCATTTATGACATGAAACTGAGGCAGATCGTAGCCATAGATGTAGAATAATCGCTGAAAGTGGAACGGCGCCCAACACACGAAGAATGCAACCACAACAGCAACTGCAACAAAACAATTTATTATAACCCCAATAGCATAACAGTTTAAGGTCTACTATCTATTGGAATGTGGCTTCGATTCCGCTAACTATCTTTATATATATTTTTAATATTTCCTATTACTTGAAACACTCCATCAATACAAGTTGAAAGCAATTTTAATCTACATATTATCTATCTACACTAAAATTATAAAGAGGAAAGGTTTGTAATTTTGTATGTATTGAAATAACTCGAAAACTATTAGACCGATTTCAAATTTTTCAACAGCTACGTTATCAGTGTGTAACATTGGCTGTTTATTTTAATTACACGCGGTCGAAGTCGCGAGCAACAGCTAGTTAGGTATAATAAAATTGCCTGGCTGTATCTACTACACTTTATTAAGCTTTATTAATTAAACACATTGCTTTTATCTTTACCGAGCATTCTGATAATCGCTTTTCTTGATTTGGCTTGTTTTGTTTCTCCGTGCACGTGACCATTTAAAAGTCCGATTTTCGTCTTTTTCGTGATCTTTGTTGACCTAAAAATATAAAAAATTAATAAACAAATAATGTGTTTGTTTTAATATTTCAATTGACCTGAGCAATGAGAAAAATTTCTTACCTTATATGTAATGCAATGGTCACATAAAGGCAGAGAATAAGAACAGCAGGAACAAAGAAGAAGAAGATGCTGCTAAGTTCTAGAAGAGGTGACGGGGCCATCAGCGCACAGAATGCTGAATTCAGCGACATGTTGCCTGAATCTGAATAAAGTAAACATTTAAAAACATTCATAAATAATGTTCATTTTTTGCCACCAATAAGTGGAAGAAAAGTGAACAAGAAAATTGCGCTTTAATGACACTATAACACCAATTACTGGTACCTTACATGTATATTTTTAGGTTAGATTTTCATACTTTAATCGTTATTTAGCTTATCCTGAAGTAAACGAGTTAACTTCAGCTTTACTTGAGTATTATTTCTTATATGAAAGACAAAGTTAAGAAATAACATATATTTACAATAATAATGGCGTCAAAATTAAGAACATAACCTAATTCCGTGCAAAGGTCAAATGGAGTCCGACAATAATCTTTATGAATGATTAAATTCATTCATTAATTAGCTTTAACATATCTAATGTAGGAAAGTCTTTCTAATGGCAGTTTTGTTGATAGTCTATGTTCATAGTGTGTAGGTGACCGAAATAAATCGTATAGATACAATTCTGTTGGCTTACTGTAATTGCTTTTATGATCAACATAGTATTACTAATCTGTGAAAATGAATAATATGTTTAAATATAAAAATAAAATCATATTTTCCTAGGCCCTGACCATTTTAATTATTCTTCTCGTGTTTGTTAATAGAAGGTTTTAGAGAAGAAAAATACTTCATCGTTTTAATTTGACATACATATAGAACATAGTCTGTTAGTTTGTAAGTTTACTAGAGTTTAACTAAGATTTTTCATATGAAAATCGCTACATAACAAAATAAAGTAGTCAGTTTACTTGGTGGATAATCTCTATAGGTGATCTCGCTATAAACAGCAAACGGTGAGGCGCAGAGGAAGGAGATGAACCACAGGATAAGGATGATCCTGGAGGCGCGGGTCAGTCCCGCCATCGCGTATAAGTACAGCGGGTGACATATCGCCAAATATCGCTCCAATGAGAATGCTGATATTGTTAACACCGACACGTAAGTTGCCCTGGAAATATTCATTATTAAATAAGAAAGAAAAAGTGTTCAAACTAAGTACTTAATCAATTTCTTGAACAAACTTACGCTTCAGATATAAGTGCACGTAGTTTGCAGAACACGAGACCTAAACTGTACGGATATTGGTGCCAGTACACGGATAGATCATTTGGAAGACCTGTAACAAGAAATATTAATGTTAATTATTGAAAAGCTCCTTCATTACATCCATAATTATCTGTCTATTCTATACTTATACTTACTATAATAATAAAGTGTAAACACACACTTTGTTGCCTAAGATGCCAGCAACTACAGCATATTTTTAAATAATTCTTTTTTTAATAAAAAGCCCTACACTTACGTCACGCTTTAGGCTATATACTTCTCGCCATTAAAATTAGGGGGTAAATATTTTGGATAAAAACCCTAATGTGGGAAAGAGACCATCAGTTGCTGCCAACATCAAGGATCTAAGATTGCCCAGGTTTGTCATGTCATGTCATTTTGACATTTGCTATTAAATTTGACAAATGTAAACAATATAATAAAAATTTCATAATTTTATGCGGATGAAGCTGCACAGGAACAGCTAGTTTACATTATATTCAACTATTTATAGATAAGGTACAATTAAAGAAAGACATAAGAAGGTGCTTATCAAATAACAAACAAGCATTAATTACTAAAAGTTATCTTTGAATCTTAAGTTTGAAGTTATTTTCGTAGCAGGATAATATCCACGTCTACGCAAATCCGTCGCATCGTAGGTAGCTCTACGAGTAACGTATTTGTAAATCTCTGTAATGTTCTACGAATAATACTACAAAAACTACAACACGCTTGATATTGATTTTATTATATTGAAAATTCTACGTTAACTTATTAAAAATGACTTTTACTTTCAGTTGGCTGACTAATTTAATAGCTAAAAGCGCAATGAAATAAAAAAGGTCGATCATAAGTCAGGCACCTTAATGAATTCGAAGCTAATTCTGTGAAAATTAAAAATTATATAAAGTTAATACGTTTAACACTGTCTTAACCTCAGTGACACAATATATGCACTTACGGCCATGTACAATGTACACATTTGCATTAAGCACTTTATATAGGTACTTATACATGAGTTGTGTCGTGTTTATGTTTTCATATCGTTATGTTGGTGAACTTATGATTGTGAAAATAAAGGCTTCTACTACATACATGCGCGCGTCTCGCTACGTCATTGGGTGGGAGGGCGGAGCGTGGGGCCGCCCTGCGCCGCGCCGGCAGTACGCTTCCGGCCGGCGCGCGCCCCGCACGCTCCATGGTGGAACACGCACTAGTGGACTGCTCCCAGGCGAGCGCCATGCAAACCTTGCCGCCGCAGCCGCATCGCGAGGACGACGACCAACTCGCAGATGAGTACGTTCAAAATTTCGAACTAGATCACCTCGAGGATCATAACCTCGTAAAACGAGAGCCTTTGCGCACTGGATGGAATGAAATAGTGGAGGCGCCATCCGCCTGCGCTCGCGTCTGCCGCGCCTGGCCTGACGCGGGGCCCTACCCGCAGCCCCACGTCGCGATTGCCGTCGACCCGAGCACACCACCCGAGACACCGCCAGTGCCAATCGGCCGGAGCCCGTGCCGCGCGGCACTCGTCGACGACGTTTTGTGGTTGCCGCATATGAGAGAACCTTTGGACATGCGTACCGTCCCTTGTGGCAATTTCGAGGAGTGGGATCGACGGGAGTGGAGAGAGCAGGATCACCACATGCAGCAGGTCGCGCTTCGACCGGCGAGCTCGTGCTCGGCGCTGTCGCCCCGCACCGCCGGCCAGCACCCAGGATATCAGACTTCCTCTTGCGGGGACGACCTCATAAGCGACGACCTCCTCATGACCCTGAGCGTACGCGAACTCAACAAACGGCTACATGGATTCCCTCGCGAGGACGTGACGCGCCTCAAACAAAAGCGACGCACGCTAAAGAATCGAGGCTACGCACAGAACTGTCGCAGCAAGCGGTTGCAGCAGCGTCAGGAGCTGGAGTTGACGAACCGTTCGCTGCAGGACGAGCTGCAGCTGCTGCAGTTGCAGGTGGCGCGCGTGACGCACGAACGCGACGTGCTCAAGCAGCGGCTGTCGCTGATGGGGCGCGAGCACACTGTGCCGCAGCACGCGCCGCCCACACCGCACTCCTCACCGGAGTTCTTTTCGGAGCTGTGACGGCAGGGCGCGGCGCCGCGCGCCGGCGCCTCCGTCGCCACCGCCTCTTGCGCCTGGCAGCGCTACTGAGTCCGCCGCCGCGCGCCCGCACGCCCCAACGAACTGTTCGTGCTTTTGTTAAGTTTCAAATTTTATAATTCATCGGTTCCAGTTTCATAGTTTTCTAATTAATGGTGGAACAATTACGCTACGACTCCCGGATTGGGTAGCCGTCGCGTCACCGTGTTAAATGTATGGTTGTGTCGTAATATATGCATAGCTTCGTTGTAAAACAATAAATGTATTACTAAAGTTACACATAAGTTATAACGAATCGAAAACAACTGATTATTCAAATAATTGTAAATAGTTATTGTAATAAATGACGAATATTACGGATAGGACTTTTGTTTTACTAATAAAATATTCCTACAAATAAACCATCTTTTATTTTCTTAATTCCAATAGCTCGATTTAAAGAAATGACACAACTTGATGTTACTAACTTAACTCAAAAAAAATTAATCTTTGCGATATTATTACTTGAAAAGTTTTTGCAAGTAAAAAGCTGTCGTTCCCAGTGTCGTAATTAACTTCATCGTGAAAGGTATATGTTAATTATTTATTTCTAATAATAAATTGACGGTAGACAGAGTTAACGTTAAATTATGTACCTAATTAAACGTAATACAAAATTACGAAACATTAAATTCTTAGTAATTTTCCAAATGCCTTGAATCGCATCATGTAGAATCATCGAATCGGGTCCAATGACTTGATTGATTGTGCAACGCCACAAAATTTGCAACGTGTCGCCAATTGCCCAACAATAACTTCGAATCGAGGTCGAAGGTGTAGCGGTTTAACAAAAGAGTGACATGTAGATGTTAAATTGCGTTCATATTTAATAATCATATGACAGCCTTCAGCTTCCTTGCTGGATGTAGGCACCCTGATGCTTTCAACAATATGCGCTCCTTCACTTACGGTATCCAGTAACTTCCTGTCGTCTTCACGTCAGTGGTCTGTAGATTCTTCACTTTTGGAAGACTTCCTCTGTCAGATCTTTTGTCTGTACGCAGTTTGTTATTGCAGGGTTGATACACTGATTATTTCATAAACTAAAACTATTTATTGAACACTTTTATGTATTCGTTGGAGATTTTATAACTTTGAGTTGATAACATGACTGAAGTAAACACAATTAAACTCGACTGTGTAAACGATCAATTTTTTCTTAACAAACAATTAGCTGTTTTAAGGCTCTTCATACTTGTATAAAAGAATCTTTTAATCTTGACGATATTCAACTTATCCATAACTTGAGGATTACAAAACAGGATAACTTAACAAATTGTTTATAGTGTGTTGTGTAACACAACATGTGTTAGTGTTTGTTTATTTGTAAATAAAAAACCAGCAACGGGTATTAACATTTTCCAATATCGTTCTTGAATAATTCCACCTCTAAAAGTCTAAAGCAGTGATTAATGGATAGTTTTTGGAGCGTTAACTCTGTCCAATTGCCTTACGGTCTATTAAATAATAAAAATGTTAATAATATTAATAACCCTACTTTTCTAACGCTTTAAGTTTTACTTTTTACATACGATAAAACGTTTTAACTTTAATATTTTCAAGTTAAGGTGTTAACTACAAAATTATTTTATTTAGTTGAACAATCTATGAAATGTAATACCTTTCTAATGTAATGTTACAAAATTAATTTAAGTAGTGACACCCAAGTATCGATGTACATATCGATGTAGATGTGTATGATAGGAACGTAAACAGGAAAGCATTACGTTGTTGCATGCAGTCGTCACCCGGCGGCGAGCGCTCAAGCAATCGTAATCTGATACCCACTTAATTGTTATTACAAATACTTTGACCGTTAGGTTACGTGATAGCAAGCATAACTATTATGTCTACCTACTTCTATGCATTTTTTAGAATTCAGAAAAATCTTCTTTACTATTTAAATATTCTTTCTCTTAATCTATTCCAGATTAAGAATTGTTATTAGTCCTGTCTACCAATTGATGGTCTACAACATTCGAATTTGTTTTGTCTACTCACATTGTTTAATTTTAAAAAAAACGTACATTTAAATATCAACTATAACACCTCTGCTAGTGCTAGACATTACATTGCTAAACATTAACTAGTTGATAATTTGAAAATTTAATAAGCTTTGATGAAAACAATGCCTATGGAATGATCTCCTTTATTCGATTGATGAATTATATAAAAACATAACACGAGAGTTGAGTTAAATTAAATACGATGTTTCGTAGCTGAGAATCTCACTTGTTTTAAAATTAGCTAATTATAGAAATACCTGTAACTAATGATCAAATACTGAAACGAATTTTAACTCTTCACTTGGGAAGCGCGGCTTACCATCGATAGACGTCAAAATTTGTAAGTAAATTGGAATTTAAACGGGGCCTTATCATTTTAGACATATTACATACTAGCTTTCGCCCGCGATTCCGTTCGCGCGGAATTGAAAAAAAAAAGCACGTAGCCTATGTGTAACATCCATCCATCCATTTAAACTTTTGCATTTATAATATTGCTAAGATTACATATAATAACGTTTCAGTATTTGACCGTAAGCCTCTAAAACCAAGTTTTTAGTCCCTTTAAGTGGTGGGCTGGGTTTTCGTGTCACTTATAGTATTTGTTTGATTGACCATTACTAAATGTAGGACACAAATAGGTGCAGTATCAGATTTGATGAGTCAGAGGAAGAAAGAAATTCTTGGAGTAAGATGTTTTGATATTCAATGATTTTTAAATAAAACATACGTATAACTACGTGATTTTTAAGATTTTCCTCAATATAAAATTACAATTTTCATATAAAAATTGAAATTAAAATATAATCACAATAACACATATACAATAATGACCATTTTATTTTATAAATGACGAAAGTTTTGTTACATTGCATTAAAACATTGTATAAAAGACTTTAGTAAAATATTAATACAATATGTTCACAGCTTTTATAGTTCTAGAGACAAAGAACAGATGTAATAGTAACACAATGGTATGTTGAATTCATAACGTAAAGCGAGCGGTATAGCGGAAGGCTGTTTGCTGACGAGGGGCGTGTCCTAGAGCGCCACGCCCCGCGAACGCAGCGCCGCCTACAGACAAACTTGAAACACAGAATATTTTCCTTTCGAATCTATCGCCGATACCTTCGCATGAACTGAATAAGGTCTTTATTCGCATAAAAGACGTTTTCCTAGTGGTATGTTCTGAATGAAGAGCACAGCGTTCGTGTTCCTCTCGCGGCTGTAAGCTGTAGATGTGTAGGCCTGTCATGCAAATGGTGGTCTGTTAATGAAGCCGGCGAGAATTATGGGCATTGTTATTGCGGGTCCGGCAGTGTAATGGCCCATTCTGTAGGCGTACATCATTATAATGAATGCTAGTATTATTTATATAATCTACATACATATATGAGTATGCGAGGTCAGAATTAATTTTACTTAAATAGCTACTTGAGAGAATTTTCATTAGCTAATACAAACAAATTAAAAAATTTTATGTTGTCTTAAAAATTGTCCTGGGCATTAAAATATAATGGTTTTTTATTGTACGATGGTTTTGAAAATAGCGTCATAGGTTGCTCGTTTCGAATAATTAAACATTAGGATGTAAAATTTTAAAGGTCCAAAAAGCTGTAGATAGGATCAATTAGCTGTTAACGTCTCGGAATAAAACACGAATTCCTTGTGCACATTCTACAGTTGGAAAACTTACAGCATTTATGTCTCTGGTATTATAAGACAACATGCCACAGTTGGTGGTGGAATGCTGCGGTCGGCAGGCGGCGGGCGCGTTGTGATGAGGCAGCGCTGCTCCAGCGTCGGGCGCTCGGGCGGGCGGACGCGGCACATTTTTCCAGTGGCAAGGTCACTCTGACGTCACCATACAGCTCTACTTTCCATTTTCAGACAACTGTAATCATTACTTAAAAGTTTTTACTAAGATTCTACAAATAGGACCGTGTTAAATGACTAAACATATTATTACGATAAACAATAAATTAAATTCCGATGTTACTTTGGTAGAGTGTCAGTCCAGTATTAGAGATAATGCAACTTTTCTCGAACTCCAGGTTAACGTCAAGCTTTTGGGCTAATGCATGGTACGGGCAATACAATTAGACAGTACCACAAGAATAAAAACACAATACACGAATAATGTACATACTTCTGACACTTCAAAATTAAAAAGAAATAAAATGATTAAATAGTAAAGAACTGTTTTCTTTTCTAGTATAGTAGTTGCTGTAACAGAGATTTGTTAAGAAATCAAACAAAATAAGTATCCACGTGACTTTTTCGAACACCTGTAAAGTCGGTCGGAGGAAAAGGGCTGATGGCGTAGTCTACGAGCTTCAGCTGAGCCAGCGAAACGCCGCCCGCCGGCTGACAGGGTCGCGGGGTCGATACCCGGGCTCTCTCGACATTCTTCCTACTCTATTCCAAGTAAGTAACCCAATTTTAACTTTAGATTTCTTTGTATTTGGTAAGCAAAGTAATTTTTGAAATGCTTTTGTCGATAGCTTGATAATATAATAAAAAACCACAAGTGTGATTTTTAGACATATATGTTTTCTCTTTTTCATTTTGTTGTCTAATTTACTTTTTTATTTGCAATAAAAAATGCTTAAGTCTACTTCATTATTCGTTACATATTTCCCTACCGTTATAAGTACACAGTAAAGTCTTGGTATACTTAGGGCTTTTTTAAGTTATAATTACATAGCTGTAAATAGCTTAATTAGCATTAAGGCCATCTCCATAATCCATAATATTACTAAGAATAAAAATATAACATAACCGATTATTGTTTTTGTACGCTAGAAGTTCCGTAGAGCATTGCCGTCGGCTAGTTTTACGTTTACGTTTTTCATGTTAATATAACTTAAGGGACGCTTCGTAATATAATTCTTAAGTTATTTTAAAGTAATGGATAGTTTATTATATTATTTTGAGTACAAAAACATGACATATCTGAGGAGTAAATTTTTACAACAACTCAGATTTGATGTTTGTTTTCTTTATAATTATAAAGTAACTAGCTTTCGCCTTCGACTCTGCCTGCGTGGTATCAAAAAGAGAAAAGAGTCTATGTCTTCCAGAATATCCTCTACAATATCATCTATGCCAAATTTTGTCGAGATATGTTTATCAGTCTAAGCTACAAAACCTAACAAACATCCATCCATCCAAACGTTCTCATTTATAATATAGGAAAGATTGTCAAGCGTTGTTTGATTTATATTATTCAAGTCATCCATCACATCACGTCTTTACGTACAAGAAGATACCTGTATAGAAATAATTGGCAATAGCGATACCAAATACTACTTTATACGTCTAACAAACTTTGTGTAGTCAGCACTAAACTTTCTTGAACAAAATTGCTTATGTTCAACTTAACCAAACCTAACAACTTGGTTACTATTGTAGTTATTTATTTTCATTTTACTTTGAAACGATACGGAATATTTTCTTTTTCCATAAAATGTGAATATAGTTGGTTTACAAAGGTTACATAGTTATTTTATCTATACTAATTTTATAAAGAGAAAAGATTTGTATTTTTGTATGTATTGAAATA
>DVQG01001096.1:0-11725 GCA_018231605.1 Papilio ambrax
ACACCGGGCGAGCCGGCCCATTCGTGCGAGGATGTTAAAGCGGGCTCTACCACTGTTTGTGTGTGATTTGTTGTTTGTACTGTGATTTGGTTTTTAAAACTAATTGTAAAAATCTTACGTAGGCTTATCTGTTAAATTGTTTTATAGATTTTTTTTAAATTTTAACCATTGTCATGTATGGGGTATAAAAGCAAATAAACTTCAATCCAAATTAATCATTTTTTTAACTAGGTATACAAAATTGTAACCTATTAAAATGAATTATTATGTATGAAACAAGCTTATTTTCTTTTATATTCTTACCTGTACCATATGTTCCCATTGCCAAGACATGTACATAAGAGACATGTCAGGTTACTAAAGGGAGTTCCACATTATTTGAAGGAAAACATGTTTCTGTACAGGTTGACAATGGAAACCATAGGATGTGGCGTAAATCATATATAAATCAATAATCCATTCCACAGCATTATTAAATGGCGATCAGTCAATTAGTGTTCAGTTAACGTCTTTGTAGTAGGGGATTATTCAGTACAACAAGCATGCTAAAACATTTACTGATGCATATAATGCCATCAGTAATTGCAAGTTACATATGCCCGGTTGCGTTTGACGCGGTATAATCATTAATTAACAAACTCAGTTAATTACATAAGTCAAAACTATAAACGTAAACTTCTGTAAAACATGTTTTCAGTATATTTAAGAAACAAAATAATCAATGCTTTTATAGATAAAAGGTTTTGTAAATATGAACGCTAACATAAACGAATAGAAAAATAACGAAATATAAATATAAAATTGTTTGTAGAAAATATCAAAAACCACAATTTAAACAGTTGTCTGGTAATGAATCCTTCTAACGACAATTATAAAGAAAACGTATATCAATATCGAAATGGTACAAACGAACAAGTTAACAATTGATTTTAAAGAAGCCTTTGATAAATTCTAACAAAGAGAATACACGTTGTGCCATTTATACTAGATTTGTTTGTTAAAGACCTTTGTTAAGATATGAAAAAATAATTTTTGAATATCCATTTTTCACATGTACTTTCATAATCGTACAACAATTAAATTATAAAATGTTACAATTTAGGAGAAACAGTAGGATCACATTTTTCAAAAAATTTTTTTAAATGAAACCAAAACTAGATGATCTCTTGTACGACTATATGTACCTTTTTACCTGTAAGACGACATTATGATAGTGAAATTTTAGTGAAATTCTATTATAAAAGTAGGCTAGTTATAATAAATTGTTAATAATGTTACCGGCGTGGCGTCGCCGTCAGAGGGCGCTGGAGGCTCGTCGTCGACGGGGGGTGTACATGGCGGCCCCGACGAACGCTTGTCCTGCCCCCTCGGCACCGCACTCTCACAAGCTTTCCCCACGCTGCAGACAAATACAATGCACACCAATATTCACACAATATCTTACTAATAAAGTCATTTGTAATGTAACAAAAATGAAAATAAAAATCTATAAGCACTATGGTATTTTTGGGAAAATTATCAATAAAGGGCAAATTCTTTTCAAGCGTCTTGGGTTATATAGGGGTATGAAAGTAAATACGCTTCAGTTCTAATTTTCATTTTCTATACAATAGTAGAAATAAAAAATTGTAGGTTATTACAATTTAGTACAAGATTAAAAAATGTACTAAAGTATATTTGCTTATACCCTTCAATTATAAATGTAAAAATTTGGATGTATGGATACTTGTTATTACGTAACTTAACATCATCTGACAAGATATGGATGAAATTTAAACAATTACGAATGCAGTTTGGTATTAGGCACAGAATTTTCGGAGCACAAGCTAGTAAAAACACAGTTAATTAGTGATCATAATACTGTTTGCCTTGAAATAGTTAAGATTAAACTATATGTGTAATATAATAAAAGCTAAAATATAGATAAACTTTAAAGTCGCAGTTGGCAAACAAAATCAACATTTCAATATCGTTTTTATACATGAGAAAAAAAATGATTTCGCATTCACAGCCGCAGCTGCATTGCGTGATGTGTATGTGTGAAGGAAACGTGAATTATTCATTAGTAATACATCAAAACTTTGTTTTTCAAAGCAAAATCTGATGGTCATCTACCATGTTTTATGGAGTAAAATGCAATTGCGCAGCGATTGTTTTTGACACAACGAAGTAAACAATTTTTTCATCATTTAAATCTACGACATTAACTCTTCAAGAAATATGATAGTATGATAGCGATAAGAAGAAAAGTTTTAATTAAAAATCTTGTCTTTGGTGACAGTTAGTTTCTCAAGTTATTTTTATCATATCTAAGTGACAATTTGCCATACTAGATAAGTCTTGAAGTTACTTTACCAAGCTTTTTATCACGACTTAATTTACAAACCTTTGTACTAAATATATATCTGTGTTACCAATATAATGGTGACTATTCGTTACTGTACATTGTGTGTTTACGCTATTACCAATTACGTTTGGCACATGAATGTTTGCAGTGTGCCCAGTAACGGCCCTAATGCCCGCCACCGACTCCACTCCACGTATTAAATCATTTCTATCATGTTTACACATAGTGTTGTATCGTTTATTATATTTATTACGTAAACAATTAATTACAGTAAAGATATACTAAGAATTAGATTTTTTTTTCAGAAGTGTCTAATTATTTTTTAAAGTTAACTATTATATTATTTGTTATATTATATTAATTATTTACTATATTAATTGGGCAGCGACGGTCTTATCTTCTGCGCATTCCGAGGAGTATTTTAATGTATGCCATTTTTAATATAAAATGGACTCTTTCATCGCTAAATTATCGATAGTGAAATACAGTCAAATGCTATCTATTGACTGTAAAAAGCTTGAACAAAGTTGTTACGAGTGCAAAGATATCTGTGACATGTTGTCAAGTGCATTTACTTTAATGGTGAAGAAATAAGTACATGCTGTTTGCAATGTCGTGTGCACCTTTTATTTTACAACTATACTATTGAAAAATGTGTGTATAACATACATCTATGAATATATATACGATGACTTCGAATATCTTTAATTTATTCTTAATAATTAACAGTTGTCAGAAAATTAGAAGAAGAAGTAGATTTTTATTCAATGGTGTCTTTACTTTTTTCCGCGTCTCTAAACATCGAGACGGATAGGTCGTTCACCCACCGTTCGAACTAATCGGAAAATAATCCCGTCTCGTTTGCAAAATGCAAAATTCCCTTAGCCGGAGCCTAGTCTCTTCGTACTTTGATTTTTTCTTAATATTCTAGATAGGTTTCGTGCGTATACAATCGTTTCTAGATATGTACTTGAAACGATTGGTAGGTATAGGTAAATGGAACTTAAGATTGAAAATATGTATTATACTTTGAATTGGCATCAATAATCTAAAGGATTTTCTTGTAAAGTGCTTCACATTTCATTTTTCTCAGAGATCATAATATTGTAAAGCAAATACAAAATATTTTCTTCGAAGTCAGAAAGTCTCTTCAACTGGTACTACGTTTTATATAAAAATTAATCTCTTGTTAACTTTTTGCTGTGAGAAATATGAATACATTTTGAAATATGAATATCATAAGTTAAAAAAAATTATATTAAAGTTCAAGTATAGCTCAATATGAAAAAAATGTGTGAATCACTACCAAATGTTCTATTATAGTTAAAACTTGAAAACAACTTAAAATCAATGGCGCCGTCACCGGAGGATAAAACGTGAGTTGAGCCGTCTTTAACTTTCGTTTGAGATAATGTCCCACGACAGTTTAAACAATTTAATATAGAACCATTTTTAGACTAAGAACTCGTAGACATAAGACTTACACTATTTTCGCAAGGTTGTATATCGTTTCTGTGTGTAGACTCATTGAAAGAAAATGTTTATAAGTGGCGTAAACTGGAATATCGTATTGCTTAAACGTATTTTAAAGTCAATAAATACAAAACAATAAGAACAGATAAAAATGGCCTTCTTTACTTTAATCAATCACAAAGACAATATATCGACTATGGAGCAGTTGTTCTTTATTTCACAATATACGATGAACCCCTCTTTTAACGTAGATTTAATAGCGCGACAACTTCGTGTTAAAAGTTGTATATTTCGCAGCACCGCTTCTATTCGGAATGCGTCAAAAGGACCGGAGGTACATGGAATTTCCTGCTTTGTTCCATTAACATCCGAAGCTAGTTCTACCATGAAATCCCTCGCGTTAGTTTCACGTACGTCTGGCATAAAATCAAGTTGTACTGCAAAGTGTTCGGAAACGTATTTACAATACCGCCGGTAATTGAATTAAAATCCAGCAAACGAACTGGTTCTGCTTGTGAAGTTAAAATATGTCGTACGTACGTTTACGTTAGAGAACTTTGTGAAATTAATTTCAGACGTGGTCGCGACGTCTGATTGCGTTCACCGACAAAGTGCCTGGTTCACATAACATGATACAGTATTTTATAATTAAGAGCGATCATAGATCAATTTAATATTTGCACGGGACATCCTTTGTCAACCAATTATTGTACATTGATAGGACGGTAATGTTTTTCACGGATATGTATGTTGGTAGATATGTTGTAAGCTTTTGTAGCCTTAAGGGTTGAAACATTTTCGACAACCGACGTGTGAATAGAATCGTAGTCTTCATCAGCATGTCATCCGGAGGAACAGACTGTCGGGATCTTTTAACAACCATTTTTAAAATGTAATTAAGCGTCAATTGCCGGTTTCACTTTACTTTATTTTAATTAAAAATGCCAAAGCTTCGAACGCGACTTACTTTATAAAAGTACAAAAAAAAATCTAGAAAAGGAAGACAGACAGCATTTTTTTTATTGATTCCAGCGATTCTTTCTTAAAGGTCTCAAAGGGAACAGATCTCTTTGCAGTGAATAGGGATTTTCTCGGTCTCACCTTAGATGGTCTTGGTACTGTAAAGGTGTTTCTAACATTGTTATGAAAATAAACATGTGATGTTGCACTCAGATTATTTCCTCTATAAATTCTCCAATAATATGAAGCAGATGTTTTCTTGTATTTTTAGTTACTCTTGCTTCTTTGAATATCATGATACGACAACATAGTTTTAAATGTAGTAAAATACTAATAATCTCCTATCAACATAAGAGGGATAGGTTTCATAGCAACAAATGACTTAAGTCGATAAAAGTGCGCTTACGGGAGCCATAAAATGGAAATAATTGGGGATGTAGAGTCCCAATTTGTTTCGCTCAATGCATGCACATCATATGCCTTTGACAGTATAATTGCGAATAAGCTATTTATTCCACTCCACGTTTAGAGATTTAAAGTTCTGAATTGCTTATTATATATACATGGAATTGATTGATTCACTTTCTATTACTTGTTTGTTACTCCTTTACATGTTTTGATGTTAACGAGTTCTTCTGATACCAAGACATAGTTATTTGTGTGACAACTTTATTGTGATTAAATTATACAATATTAGTTTAATGGTTTAACGAGTAGCAATCATTTCAGGGTAGACGTTGCCGTAGCGATGGTCCTCGCCAAAGTCAACTTTGCAGAGCTTTTTACCTGTCATGTTGAATATCCACGGACGATGTTTGAGAAATATTATGCCCTTTGCACGTGCAAACGTACTCGTACTCTTACGATATTGAAAAAAAAACGTACAAAGTTACATTTCTATTTAAAAAAACTTTACCCAGGACAGAAAATGTACTTTCGTTTACTATAGCAAAGTCTTATAATTGTTTTGGGAATAAAAACTTTAGATATTTAATATTCGTGGAATCTCTAATACAGAATTCTAGGACATATTAAAAGAATGAGAAGCCGCGGGCAACAGCTAGCAAATAATAAAACGCAAACGGTTCAAATGTTGAACAATAAAGAACTGTACGTGAGGTGGTTATGGTCTTTAATCGTATAACTTTTGTTTCATTGAATTTAACCCTTGCCCGTGATCGCCCTTCATGCGTCCAGTCGAACGGACAGCATCGCCGACGGCTGCGGGGGTCTAGATATTGTCAGAAACAACTATAATAAATGTAACAGACTAAAACGCAATTACACAAAACACTTGTACATTTAATGCCCTTCGGTGAAAGCCCACGTCGAAGTTTATTACTACTTAAAAGTTGGGGTAGAAAATATCGTTTTACTTTCGATATCCAATATATTAAATTTTATCACGTAAATAAAAGACATTAGGAAATTTCCCAAAAGCCGCTTGGCAACAATGTATACAAATTATTTATTGTTCCTCGAAGCTTGTAATATAACATTTTCCGTAAAACGAATAACATTAGAACAAATACATTCGAATAAATTGATATCAACATTTCTGTTGTTACTAAAAAGATTAAAAATAAGTAGGATTAAGTACTTGGCAGACTACGTCCTACGGATGTTCAGAGATCAAAAAACAAAGATTTTTATTTTCAAGCACAGTGGGTATATTATACCTTAAAGGCTTGTCATTTATTACACGAGCTTTTAATTATAAAATGGAGGGGAAATCGTTGAGGGGTCAACACAAAATTGCAGTAAGTGCAAATTTGATGGAGTTGATACAACATAGGGTGCTTTAAGAGGGGTTTTATGCGATGCATATAGTAAACACTAATAACAAGCAAACATGATGTTTGGCTAAATGTTAAACATTAGCTGAGCGATTATTTACACAAAAAAAATTAGGCGCGCAGCAAGACAGTTTCAGCATATTGTAACCTCAATTTATACAAGAAAAAGGGATGACCATTTTTTTGTTCGCATAAATAGTAATAGTATACATTTAAGGTTACACTTGGATCGGAACAATAAGTTGCTAAAACCAATTCATTTTAACCAAAAAAATTGTAACAGAACACTTGCTGTTGCGTTGCTGCTAGCTGTGTGCGATACGAAACGCCTTGTTATGATATTCCGTCGCTAGGCGAATGCGCGCGCCAAGTCTAGTAATGGTTTAAGTAAATACATACCAAGATTTAGCTGGATCTTCGCCGCTGTGCCTCTTCGTATGGATTGTGCCTTTTTCTATCGGAGCCAATTCACCCGTGCGACCTGTGGCATCCTAGTGGAAAAAATCCTAATTAATGGAAAACTTTGCACTTTGGACATGAAACTTTGAGTGGTTTATTAAACGTATAGCGTTATAAAATTAATGCAAAATTGTATGTTACACGTTAATAATTTTTGCTCTGTAAAGTTGTGCTGTAGGCAAACTGTAAGCTTTTGAGTTAGAAATGTTACAGGAGTGGCGTATTGTTTCACAATTTTAAACGCAACGTCAAACATAAAATTATCGTTGTCGTGTTTGTAAAATGTTGTTATTTAGTTTTCCTCAATAATTTCAGTTATTAGGAGGAAAAGGGAAAAGTAAAATTCAATTGCATTTTACATATCGCGTTATAAAATCGTTGGAAAAACTTTTATTCTGGTATCGTATAAATGTTTTAATTCGTCAGCAATGGTATTTTTTAAAACATGTACACTCATTGCTACACTCAGAGTAGCCTAATGGTCAATTAAGCTATCATTTAGTTCAAACTTTTTAGAGAAATTTTATCAAAGCGTTTTCAACAGCAACTCAAATTGAATGCAGCGATTACAAGCAAATTTATCTTAAAGTTTCGTCGATACAAGGGTAACAATGTAGGTAGATAGCAGTAGAGTAAGACCTTGTTTACATTACAGCGATCGAGTCCAACGCCGGACACGGGTAAAAATGTAAACACGAACTAAAACACATATAGCGATTTCTATTGTTGCTCATCCTTTTCCAATTACAATCCAGATTGTTGGACTTGATTAATGTAAAATGAGCATAATACATTACTTGTGATCCTGTGCCGGGGCCGTCGCTGTGTCCGGATGTAGCCTTGCGCATCGAGGTGAGCCTGTAGAAGGGCGGGGTCTCAGTGCGTTCGATGAGGCAGTTGAGGGTCTCCACCGTCTGGAGCTCCGTCATCATCTCGTCGAGAAGGCGCTCGGGTCTAGACCGAGCTAAGTACAACACGACCCGCTTGGCCTAACAGAATTCAAAACAATAAAGTTAAATATTTACGGACAGTCAGTTATCTTACCACCGCGTTAATTTATTTGAAACATTCAAGAAACGTATTGGTTGATGGTCACGAATTTTAACTCGAATAAATTTTATTGTCCATTTTTGTGTCTCATTAAATCAAAGGTTTCTTAAAGAAAGGTCAAGGCTTTTCTTAATTCGCTTGGATACAAAATTTGTAATTCAAAACCCATCGCAACCGTGGCCCGGCAACTGTGTATTGATTCTATCTTACCGCCTTTATTTCCACTAAATAAGCGAGAATTATTTTACAGGATAATTTGTTTATCCCTGTATAAGATAATTTTCCTAGCTCTCTCTGAAAAGAAGGTGTATTATAACAAAGCCGATTATTAAGTCCAATTAGGACGATTTGTAAATTTTATCATAATTGCTTCTTAGGATAACGGAGCAAGTATTAAATTAATAATTTCTTTTAATCGTTTCATAAATTAATCATTTATCACTAAGGGGCTACGTGAGCATTTGGCAGCGACATATGATATTGTTGAAGTAAAGGACAATGGCCAGTAAGGGGGTGGACAGAGACAGTAGCCGGAGGGAGCGGGATAGAGCCACGGAGGATGAATCCAGACAGACGGCATTAACAGACAACAGTATTGAATTACTATCACTGCCGACTGACAGACCATTACGAGCTTTGTGCACGTCCTCCAGTATTATGTAACGTTTATCAATTATTACATACATGGATTTAATTGGTCACATATTTCACTATACCGTGAATGGAAACCATGTAGAAACTGTTTTTAAATAAATTTTTTTGCATGTAGATGTACATTTAATTTGTATTGTAGTATCGTATTATTTAAACTTAGACAAAGACAAATGTTTTCAAAAATATATAATAAAATGAGTGGTTAATTCTTGTAGCATACTTACATATGGCAAGAGTTCGTTGGGAGCCATCCCTGATACGATAATAAGATATCGTATAATGACTTTCAGGTTGTTGGGCCAGCACGCGCAAAGCGTCGACCAGAGCTCTTCAATCTCCTTTGGATGATTATCCGAGAACTGCGTGAACAATTTAACGGTTATTAATACAAAAAAAAAATATCCACTTTTGTGGCTTGCCATTAAAATAATAATGTACTGAAAAATGAAACACGTGTCATGTCATGTCACAATGAAAAAAAAAACTGTTCTATATCAACTTCCACGATAATTAAAAACAAAGTTGCTTAATACTTCAACTCAGACTAACAAATCAGACAATATTAAAACTACTTCAGTCATAATTAAATGCGCAAAACATGCGACAGCTTATTTATCTCCCTACCCTACTGTAGTCTTCCCTATATTAGGATCCGTACACACGAGGGCAAACAGCAGTATTGTTCTGTCGCACTGTACCTACGGCCTTACTGTAGTTCGTGTGTGACTAGCATTATGGGAACACTAATTACAAATGGAGAGGACTGAACACGTAATAACTACAACTGTAAATCGATCCAATCTATGTTCACTACAAAGGGCGAAGACTGTGTATCGTATTAGTGAGATGACGTCACCACAACTCTATTAGTTGTCTCCATAGCAACCAGATTTAGTTGAAGTAAGTGCAGGCTCGATCGATCGGTGGACGGCTATTGAAAGTACTATATCCAATTATAGTGTAACACTTAAAATAAAATGTTTACCGCTTAAATTTAATAAAATGATAAAATCAATCTTGCATTATAAAGTCTTTAATAAAAAAAAAATCCTATGCTTGTCATTTTAAAGTACCCCGTCGTTTTACAAGCGGTATGTTTCATAACTTGCTTTCAAGTTAAAAAAAAATCTGTTTCTTAAGATACAAATAAACAAAGTCAATATAAATCGCTGCATTATTTTATAAAAAAAATGTTGTGGCACATGACAGTGGAGAGGCAGAAAGTAGGGCGCGACGTACCCCGCCGTGCCCTGCCTCTACAGCTTACCCCTTGTGACGTAACCTTGAATATGAGTTCAGAGGGTCGACAGTAATCGCAAAAGGCACTCATTATATCTCCCTCCGTTCGTTTATTGAAACTTCACATCAGTCAAAACAACTTAATCCCCTAATTAATACCAATACAAACACACAAAATTATAATAAGTCTATTGAGTTCAGTCTCCATTTGCAGTTTAGTTCGTACCCATACATTATTATATCAATAGAAATTCGCCGGAACGAGGGAACTTCCGTGCGGTCACATATTCTGTTAATTGGCAAGATTGAACAATATCTCTGCAACCCGTATTGAAGCGAGGCAAATACTAGAAACTAAACTCGTCTGCACCGCTAACAACCTGTTTCTAGTTTCTACATGTCGAAGACACGCCGGACCAATTAGCAATTTCTGTCCCAGCTTATATAAATACTATCATTCCAATGCATACACGGAACTATCTATATTTCAGAGAAATCTCAACTTCTTATATTGTTTTGCGAAATTAAAAATAATTTATTTTTGTTGTCAAATTACTTGGCAATAGAAAACTAAAACAATACTACACTTGCATTTGAATTTTTTTCCGAGTAAGTTTATGCGCAACATTCAATATGTAGCCTTGTAAAGATTGTCATGAAGTACAGTAGTTAGTTACACAGGCCATGCAACTCCTACGGGAGCGGTAAATAAAAGCTTCTAAGCGAATATGTTAACGTTTCCATATGAAGGTTGCGGTAACGATTAATAGCTCTTAGGTGAAAGTAAATACCCCGCTTGCGCTGTTACACCCTAACCTTGTCTCTAAGTAATTACTTACTACGCTGTCTTTGACCATCTGCTTTTTAAATAACAATTTTTTCAATGCCATCGTTAATTAAACACATTTAAATTTTAAAACGCGTTTATTCTTCGTGACACTTTACTGCAGCTCCTAGTGCGAGCGTATTTGGTGAGATTTTTAAAATATGATTAGTTAGATTTTTTTTTTCTCTTTGTTGTTAAATGTACCTGAAAGGGAAGGCATTGGCTCCTTAAACACAGGATTTCCTAGTTAAGGAGCCAAAGAGATATTGATCCTGTAATCAATGATTTACAATAAAGAATCTTTTTTAATTTTTATAATCTGTTGCGTAATAAAGATTTAAGCTTACATAGAAGCAGACAGAAAATGATTTCGTTTTATACTCTGTGTAAAACGAGAAAGCCACCGTTTAAATGGAGTAAATTAAAAAAATGACAATCGTGATTTTCTAGAAAGGGGAATGGACGATTCCATACATTTCCTTCCCATGTTATACTATTTTCTACCACTTGTGTTTCAGATGTGTAAAGACGACGAAGGTAAAATTTGTTGCGTCGAGAGAATTAAAGCCTCGGACTATGGAACAAACGCACCGCTCGGGTAAGTTATACACTTAAATGTAACTTAACTGACTAAACTATCACAGAATTGTTTGATACCTATGAGTGTATACGATAATATATGGAGGTATACTACTCGTTAGTTGTGCAACTAAACATTTAAATTGCGATACAATCGACAATCGCACAACAGTTGTGCGATTGTCGATTGTTTTGATATTGTCAGATGATAGGAATCCATTCTTGTTTTTAAATATACCCTCATCCAAACGGAGCATATCGTAAGTTTGGGGTGACTAGGCCATAGCCATAGAGCGTCGGTGGCTCAGTGGTTTAAGCACTTGACTTGTAATCTACAGGTCT